>BQNB010005537.1:2781-101763 GCA_026074375.1 Tanacetum coccineum
AGCTACCTTTAGTCAATATATCAGTTCATGTGCACTGCTGTAATGAAATAGTCAGGATATACAAGCATTTCATGCAAAAGTGGTTTACGGATGTAAGATAGCCATGCCCGTTAGTTTCTATAAACCTTTCTGCAGATTGACTTAGAATTTGAAACTTAAAACTTTTCTGATAAATTTCCAAGAACTTACACGTTACACTGTATCATTATCTATTTTTTAAAGATAGATTCTCTACTATAATGTCAACCATGATATAAAAGCTATATCATTGGCTAGTTGCACAATTATTGTTAGTATTAGCGAATACATAAGCCCAAGCCCGTTTGTGGGTTTAGGGTCCATTAGGTTATTAGGGTTAGGGTTGCATTTCTACTTTATAAATAGTGATCAATAATAAAGTTATACCTACGGGGGTTTTCATTGTCCAAGCGAATAAATAAGCCCAAGCCCGTTTGTGGGTTTAGGGTCCATTAGGTTATTAGGGTTAGGGTTGCATTTATACTTTATAAATAGTGATCAATAATAAAGTTATACCTACGGGGTTTTCATTGTCCAACATGGTATCGGAGCGGGTCTGATCCTCAGACCTAGGTGGCTACGTTGAGCCGCCTCCCCTAAACCACCCCGTCAAATCCTAACCCTCTCCTCAATATACCACCTATCCCTTCAAAAAAAAAACAAAAAACAAAACTCTTTTGCTGCTCCATTCACCTCTTTCGTCACCAAGGCAATGGACAAAAAATAATGAAATTAAAGAAGTTGATTCACGTGAAGTAGTTGATGAGAGTGATTCATCAAAAGACGAGGTTGAGACCCGGAACACTATTGGAGATTGGGATTGCTTAAAAAAAGTGAAGGTAGAGCAAAAGTGTTAAAGTTGTTTTTTTATTGTTTATTTATTATTTTTTGTTTTTAAAAAAAAAGATACTCTGGATTATCCTTTATGTTTCGGGATACTTTGGTGTTACCTTATCACTTTACACCATAACACATGAAAATCAAAGAGAAGAAAGTAAGAAAGACAAAATGAGATAGAGAGAAAAAGGAAAAAAGAAAGAAAAAGTTACTTGCACTTTAGAAAGAAAAATGGGAATGGACAACAAGCAACACCCTCTCCACATGAGGAGAGGGCTTATATAGTGTGCACATTGGGCCGACCTTGGGTTTAAATGGGCTTCCAAGGCCGGGCTTGATATCTAATGGGCTTTAAAGCCCGTAACTAGGCCCGATTAGCTTAAATGAATTCCCGAAAACTACGTTTTCCTATACAAGGCTAGGGAATATATGATGACCATCACTTTACATAAAAATGTGGCTAACAATCTCCCCCTAAGGGGTGGTCATCGACTTGAGGATCACTTGGAGCCTTGTGTTCTTGGGAATTCTCTTGACATTCTTTTTGCAGGCTTGTGATCTTGGGTCTTGATCTTTAACTTGATATCTTTTAATGAAATCTTGATATCTTGGTCTTTAGCCTTGAAGTTATCTCGACTCTTGAGATCTTTAAATCCTTATCCTTGAATCTTTTCGTCTCCTTGCGCTCTTGTGTCGACACCCTCATGCTCAGGATCTTGAAAGCTTGCTAGCAATCTCCCTCAACATTTTCTTTGACATGATTACTTGTACCACATAATGGATGAAGTAGTACTTGATCCACTTGTAAGATGTATCTTTGTTATTGCTTGGTAATCTTGTAGATAATGTTCCGTTGAGGAAGTGCTTGTGCATCAGAGATAGCGGAAGACATTTACGTTTGTACTTGAGCTTTCATCATGTATTTATCTTTGTCGATTGAGCATGAGGTCTTGAATCTTGACTCAGCTGGAATGAGATTGTAACGACGTCACTTATACCTGAAAAATAATGTTAGTGATAAACAGCAGGTATAGACGAATATGGCTTTGTCATTCGTCTTAAGTTTGGTTGCGTTAACCTCCGGTTCCGTAAGGACCGTTTTACAGTATAAGATACTGTACCTGTGATCAGGTAGGTTCAATTTAGAAGAACTACCTTGACAGGGTTTCTAGCTCAAAGTTTTAGATCCTCTAACGCGATTGCATTAGATTCACCATACTTGCTTGTTCTCATTACCGGAACGTCTCAAAGCAGACAACACGGTAAGAGTGAATCAGTTAGTTACTTTCTGACTGATTGATTCATCAATTCATATACTGGACCAAAGTAGATATCCAGTTGACACAAGCTTGATTCATAAAGAATCTCGCAAGTCACCTAAAGCAAAGCTGTTTGATGTCGACTCTGGAAGGATTTCCATTCATCATTGTGAATACTAAAGAGTATCACTCTGAATGTTCTGGCAATTATCACAGGATAATGCGTATGACTCTTGTAATAGCTTGTGAACTTGATGGTGTTCAACAAGTGTTTATCATGGAATGTGTCCTAACGAGATTTATTTTATGAATCTCTTGGCTCTAGACTCTATAAGTGCTCTTTTGTTATTTGGTGATCGGAGGCTGGAGTGGACTGCCACCTTTTCAATATCAACGATCTCGGAATGAGAAAGCCGATAGAAATGTGTTGATCTTCGTGAGAAGTGAAACAAACTTCTATAGAGAGAAGTCTGAGTGGCTAGGATTGGTTGTGCCTTACATCACTGGGTACATGATGACTTGTCTTCAATATCAGAATCATCTTTGTGATTACCGATAGATTATGCATTGACCCGGTTTCTGCCTAAAGTTGTATGGAGGGCTTCTTTCTTTTCATCATTTACCCTTACAATTCTTTTTAATTCTTCAAACCTCTCAATGTTAAACCAACGCGTCCTCATTATCACCTTGTTGGGATTGTTCTGGTGATAACTCATGCCTTGGATAACATTTTTCCCAATCTCACATTACTCCTTTTTTTCAATCAACCCTAAGGACTTCTATTCTATCTAATGGAGTGTCTCTGGGTAGATCCCTCCGGTTCTGGCTGGATCATGGAACAAAAATTCCTAACCTTAACCGCCTTATAACACCGTAGTTGGTCGGTCTTTGGTATATCCATAGTAGCCATAAAACCATTGAAAAATCAATCAAGGTGTTCGAGAAACCATTTATTACACATTGAGCGTTTTCTATATCACCAAAAAACCCCCCCTACACATATGCATCATATTATGAAAGTGTTTTGCACATGCGAGGTTTGGGAATGCACTTATATTCACAAGATCTTATCCGTCATTAAGCCATATTGATCACATTTTAATCACTATTCTCCCCCTTAAAAATTGCATATGTGGTGACAATTTTTTGGATTGCTAAGTGAATTAAAATACAAGTTAATGTATGTTGATCCACTTTTAGACTAAACAAACCATGGGAGAATAGATACGCATGCCATAGGAACTAATGTCAAACTTTATACTCCCCCTCAATAAAAGATTAGAGTGAAAACTTGGATTGGGAGTTTGTTGAGCATACAATTTTGAAAGATTTTGAGAATTTTCTTTTTGAAAATATCTTGAAAAATTGTGCTCAACAGGAAAATGATTTTAG
This sequence comes from Tanacetum coccineum, assembly GCA_026074375.1. Lineage (NCBI taxonomy): Eukaryota > Viridiplantae > Streptophyta > Magnoliopsida > Asterales > Asteraceae > Tanacetum > Tanacetum coccineum. The sequence goes on from BQNB010005537.1 coordinate 6,288, forward strand.
ATTTATCATTTTTATTATCATTTCCTTAGTGCTTCTCTTGAACATTCAAAACTTGGAATGTTTATATGACTGTGCTCAAGACCGAGAAGATGTGAACTTCCCGTTGTTTAGGAATAATGTGCATAAATGAACATTTTCTTTTCTTTGAGGTCCGAGTCCTAAGCTGACATTTACTTAGAAGTCGTATAGAAAAAGTGAAAGGACATGTTTTGAAATTATTTGAAACTCTCGCTCGAACTTCATTTATTCACCCGTGTTAATATTAATCAACATTTCTAGGTAAGTAAATGTTATCGATTGTCGAGAGACATGTCGGAGAAGAATATTTTTGGTATTTTTGAAATTTTTTGATTTTGTATTTTGCTTTTATATGTTTTATATATTTGTATTTTGCTTTTCTGATAGATATATACAGTTACGAAATGTTTTAGACACACAAAAGAAGATATGAGAGGGTGTGTCTAAAAGCATTAAAACAAAAAGATTTCTCTTCTTTTGAAGGTAAAGCGCATTGAAGCGTACACTCTCTTTTTATCTGAAGCTCGGGTTATGCACTGAAGTGTACATAAGCCATTGACTATGAGGACCGAGGCTTGAACTGTTGTGTTCAAACATCATTTGACGTTGAGGTGCGAGGCCTGAACTGTTTTGATCAGACGTCATTCCTTGAAGCCCGGGTTTTGAACTGCTTTGTTCAAAAGCCATTACTGAAAGCTCATCAAAAGGCACATTCATCGTCTCCATGACCTTCTTTGTCCTTCAGTTTATACTCAGAAAGCAATGGAATTAGCAGAGTATCAAACCAATTTTGACCACCTGTCATAGAGAAAGTTGAATTTAGAAACCATTTGATAGGTTCCTGAGGGTTAGAAGTACATGCAATATCACCTTCAGATATGTCAGATTAACCATCAGATTCACTGGATTCAATTATTTTTCCTTTAAGGTCAAAGATTCTTCCAGTTAGTGACCACCGAAGGCAAGATCTAGGTGTACTAGGCTTAGGTGAAGCAAGTCTTTCTTTGGACCCTACCTTTTTAGGTTTCCAGACCTGTGGCGTTTGTTTCTTTTGATATTCAATGTTTGAAACATTTGCCTTTTGATTTCTTTTCCGAGAGTTCATGTCATTCACATAATTAAGCACACATACATCATGATTAGCAGTAATTAAACATTGCTTACACATAGCACAAAGAACTTCAGATTTTGCATTCCGAATAGCAATCTTAATGTTATTACATTCAGATGACATATGTTTCTGATTAGAAGAAGACTGTAAATTCCTATGATTTTCTTCTATTTTCTCTACATTATTCGAGAGGCAACTACTTTTAGACTTGAAAGGGACCTTATCTTTCTTAGGATTGTTCCTAGGCTGTGGTCTTCTAGTTCTAGAAGTGCTCTTAATGTCTTTTGGAGAAAAACCATTTGTTTTGGAATTTACGTCGTTCTTAGTGATGACATGAGGTTGTGAAACAGTGATCGGTTTTGTCCTAACGCTTGCTTTTACATGTTTGTTAGGCACAAAATTGTCTACCCTAGAGTTCATGGTAGGATTAATCCTAAACCTTCCTAGGGCAATCACTTTGTCATTTGTCACAACTTTTGATTCTTTGGTGATAGGTACCGAGTTTGAAGTGACTGGTTTTATCAAAGCATTCGACTTACCAACCTTGGGAATACCCTTAGACTTTGGGAAAGGAGTTACAAAATATAGTTTTCGTTTAGAAGAAGAAGGTGGTTTCCCCAAGATTGATTGCTTTGTAAACATAGTATTCGCACTCGTTCCTTTGGTGGTGTTCTTTTGTCCAGAAACCTTATCAAATAACTGGGCTCTTAGCTTAGCATTTTCATGGATGGAGTCATGTAGTTGTGTTTGCAAAGAGTCAGTTAAGGTTTTGGTCTGAGTCCATGTCACAGAGATAGAATCAAACAGGTTTTTGTAAATTGTCTTATGATGTTCAATTTCTCTTATATAATTCACAACCTGAAACTCTAATTCCACGTTCTCATTTTCTAGTTTCTGAGACAAAGGATCAAAGGTATCTGATACACATCTAGTATCCTTACATTTACCCTTGGGATCTCCCAGCTGAGCTTGCAACCGTACGATCGTTTGTTGCATGTCATTGTAAGCTTTATCGTACGAAATTTTGTCATATTTGCATTCTTGACACTTTTTGTACCAATCATTCCAAAGTTTAGCATATTCAGTTTCCTTTTTAATGGTACTGTTTTCAAACCTTTCTTTTGTACGTTCAAGCTCAGTCTGGAGATCGGATGATTCAACAACAGAATTATTTTGCACAATAAACATAATTTCTTGACTGACAATAGCTCTCAAGAGTCGGTCGATTTCAATTTCCAATGTCTTCTGCTTATCAAGAGATTCATCAGCCTCGTTTGCAAGAGATTTAAAATCTCGAACAAATTTAGCTGCTTCTTTCAAAAATTGTATTTTAAAATTTTTAAGTCTAGCATCAACTTGGTTGACGATAGGGAAAATTTCATCTTTTAAAATTTTGTGCATCTCTTGATGAGCAGTAGACGACAAATTGTGTGCATCTAAAGTCATTCTATGTTTGACAACACGTTGAAGAGTCACAATGGTGCTTGTTACCTCATTTAGAAATTTTCGTGCAACACTTGGAGTAGTATCATCCGAAAAGTCTTCATTAGGTATTGAAATCGATTTTGAAACAGTGGCCGTTTTGGAAGTATTTGAAAAATACAACTCTTCACGTGATTTGGACGATTGAGAAACAAAAACCCCTGAACGATGATTAATCTTTGTATAATTTGCCGGTTTTATTTCTTTGTTTAATTGTTTTATTTTTAAGCGACTCTCTTGAGCAAGTTGTAGTGTTTCCTCAGAATCATACACAACAGGAGGATCATGCTTTCCTAATAACACTTTGCCATTATACAAACTCTGTTGTTTCTACTGAGCTTGCTTGAGATAAAAAGGATTTTGATAACCCAACATTTTCTGTTCGGTGTGGTAAAATGAGTCTGGCTTAGGTGAAAGCATGTGCATCGTTTGAATCGATTGACCCGTTTTAACCAAAATATTATCTAATTCCTTTATCTTATTCTCAAGAAGAATCTGTTTATCAAGAAACTCGTCTTCGCGTATTTTGAAATCAGTCTTCAACCTTTTCTTTTCTTCTTGAAGAGAAGAAACGGTTGATTTTTCCTTTGAAAGCATGTTATTTAAATTTGCAATTTCCTCATTTAAAGTCGTTATCGTTTTAGCTGAACTTAAGTGAAGTGCATTTATCTTTTTAGTAAGACATTGCTCTTGATAAACAGACTTTTGGTAACATCTTTCAAGTTTGTCGTATTTTTCCTGATTGATTTCAAAAAACATTTCTTGATTTTTATATCTAGCAAGCTCAGTGGTCAATTCAGCATTAGTTGCTCTCATCTTACGATTGACCGAGTTAACTTTCTCTACTTCAGTTGCCAAATTATTATATAATGAATCATATGAAGCACGTGTTTCCTCAACATTTGCAGGACATTGTTCTACTGTACCCCCATTTTGTTCCACATTAGGTACATCAGAAATAACATTACTGTCATTCTGTTGAACTTGGTGTGGTTCTGGAATGGGCTCGAGTAGATCAGTATACTGCTCCTCTTGAGTGAACATATTGAATATCTCATTATCATAACAATTTTCATAAGGTTGTACCTCAGCTGATCCATCTGAGTCATAGATGGGAGCTTTGTCAGACTGAGTTCCAGATGTGGATGCTTGCTGCAATGTATCATCTGAAGTGCAGTTCACTTTTACTCTCTCAGTTTCATCATAAGCATCTGCATCAGCCATGAACTCAAGTTCCTCTTGAGTGCTTTGGATCCGTGCTTCTTCCTCTAGAGCAATATGAAGTTGTTACTGAAGATAAGCATCATCTCGTTTCCTTGGCTTTACAATGCAGTTGCTAGCATAATGACCATCTCCTCGACAGTTGTAACACCATATCAGATTACCATTGATACCATTACCATTACCCTCAGCCGGTGCTGTTACAACATTTCCATTCCCATACTGATTTGCAATTTTCGAAACAACACTAAGCCCATTCATATTTTCAACAATCTGAATACCCGGATTCTGAACTGCATTTTGCCCAACCTCATTCCCATCATTCTGCACTGCATTATGTCTCACCTGATTTCTAACATTGTCATCAACCATTTGCATATGTCTATCTTGACTCATGTTCATACCCGGTTGAGCAATCTAACTATTGCGGGGGATTAATGAACTTCTTTGGTTGTTGGTTGTTAGTATGATATTGACTTTGAATGCTTTAGCCAATAAAGCAAGTGCCTTGTTCATTGCTGTTGTGGGATCTGAACTGTCTTCGGGATTCTGCATTGGTTGTGGCATGTAGTTCGTGTTGAATGAAGGTTGTTGGACAAAGTTGTTGGGTTGTGGATGTTGTATGTAGGTAATGTGTGATGATTGATCTGGGTGGAACGGTGTCAGAGTGTTTGCCATTACTGCCAAAGGATCATGTGTGTTTGCAAGTCGTTGTGCTCTAATAGCATTGATGTCTTGTTGAGTCGACATTGCAAGTGTGATGTGAAATGATGAGAATGGATCGAATAATGATTAGTGATTGTATGTTAAAAGTGATGATTGTTTGTTAGATTAGGTGAAATGTTGTTTAATTATGATTTGGTTTGGTTGAAATGAGTTACGTAATGAAGATAATATGACTTGGACAAAACGCAGTGAAGAATCTTAGACAAAACGCAGTGAAGAAGCTTAGACAAAACGCAGTGAAGAAGAAAATTTTGCCAGAGTTTCAGTCTACCAAAACGCAATGATGGTCTTCAAAAATAGGCAAAACACAGGAGACAAGTCACAGTGAAGAGCCTTAGACAAAACGCAGTCAAGTCTTGAGACAAAAAGCAATGAAGAAATGAATTGGGCAGAGTCTCCCCTAAGCAAAACGCAATATGGGTCTTCAATTAGGCAAAATGCAGAGACAAATCTTAGTCTAAAGAGGCAAATCTCAATAGACAAAACGCAGTGCTTAGACAAATCTCAATAGACAAAACGCAGTGCTTAGACAAATCTCAATAGACAAAACGCAGTGACATAAAACGCAGTGACACAAAACGAAGAACCAAAACACAGAACCAAAACGCAAAACGAAGAACCAAAACGCAGAAAGCAAAACGCAGGAGACAAAACGCAGCTCCTAATAAGACAAAACGCAGTACAATAAAAACACAATGACAAAACGCATTGTACTTTTTCTGACAAAACGTAGGAGGCAAAACGCAACCAAGAATATGCCAGTGAGACAAAACACAATGATGAAAAATACGACTTTTTCCACCTAAAAATACCTAAAAATCACCCTTTTAAACGTTTTTGCTTGGTTTCTTTTGCATAACTTGATCCTAGAAGGCTATAACAACAATAAAAACACCAACTTTAACACCACAAACGTAAGAATCAAAGAGTGTCAAGAATAGGAATATAAACCTTAAAAAACCAAACTTTTAATCAAAAACACACACACAATCACTAGATAACCTGAAGCTCTTGATACCACGGGTTACCTTATCACTTCACACCATAACACACGAAAATCAAAGAGAAGAAAGAGAGAAAGACAAAATGAGATAGAGAGAAAAAGGAAAAAGGAAAGAAAAAGTTACTTGCACTTTAGAAAGAAAAATGGGAATGGACAACAAGAAACACCCTCTCCACATGAGGAGAGTGCTTATATAGTGTACACATTGGGCCGGCCTTGCGTCTAAATGGGCTTCCAAGGCCGGGCTTGATATCTAATGGGCTTTAAAGCCCGTAACTAGGCTCGATTAGCTTAAATGAATTCTCAAAAACTACATTTTCCTATACAAGGCTCGAGAATATACGATGACCATCACTTTACATAAAAACGCGGCTAACATTTGGGTTATCTCGTATGGTCCGGGATACTTTGGTTTATCCCGTAATTTGTGTTGGTGATTTGTGCTAAGGTCACAAATCCGCACAATCGTGATTTGTGTTGGTGATTTGTGCTAAGGTCATAAATCCACATAATCTTAGATTGTTGTTCGTGCTTCGGTCACGAGCCGATTTGTTTTTTTATTACATTAATGTTTTATTTTTCTCTTTTTCTAGCTTACTACTCCGGTCCGAGCTTTCGCGATTTTGCCGCTCGGACTGCGGGGGAGTATTAGCAAATAAATAAACCTAAGCCTGTTTGTAGGTTTAGGGTCCATTAGGTTATTCGGGTTAGGGTTGCATTTGTACTTTATAAATAGTGATCAATAATAAAGTTATACCTACGGGGTTTTCATTGTCTAATAGTTAGATTAGTCAGAAATTAAATGAGTAAAGTCAACTTGACGAAAATTTTAATCATCAATAGTTACGTGGGTTTGGGTCATAATCTTTGTATTATATAAAATATACCCCACTAAATACCCACACACATTCACAACTAAAATAAAATATAATAAAAACACACACACCCACACAACTCACCAAAGGTGAGTTAGTCACCTTTGCTATTCAAACTCATGCGTGAGTTTTAGAAGGTGGAATGACAACTCACCTTTCACCAAAGGTGAGTAACTCACATTCAACTCCCATACCGTCTAGCCTAATATCAACCACAAACTCACATTTAATTAAAATACCCACTTTATATAAAATATACCTCACTAAATACCCACACACACTCACAAATCAAATAAAATACATTAAAAAAAGGCTCACTTTGTGAGTAACACCACTCTCTCCCAGGGGCGGAGCTAGGGGGTTCCCGGGGGTGCACGGGAACCCGATGGAATTTTGTCGCGTAGTGCATATATTTGCTAAAAATCTTGATTTCTTCAAAATGAACCCGGTCCCAAAATTATTTGTTACATAAACACTTGTTTTATTTAATTAGTCAAATATGTTATAACTTTAGTTTTTCATAATATTACTAAAGCCCAATATACTATTGAGTTGTAGAGGCTTATATTTTTGGGTGCAAAACCAATCCACATCGGTAAAATGAGTAAAGTGGGTTAGGGCCTCACACTTATAAATACCTCCTCATTGTAATTGTAAATTGTACAAGAACCAAATATAATAATATTCTCTTTAGTTCAAAAGTGGACTGACCACGATTGCATAAATCATGGGAACCACTATAAACTCGTGTGTGTTCTGTTTCCGCATTTGTGTTCTCATCGTCCCTCTTTGACGTCATATCACAATGAAACAGGTAGTGAATTATGATTTATTTTTAAGGGTTCTAATAGTTTTTAGTTTCTTTAGTTACACTACATCTGAATTAATAATTTTTAGTCACTAGTGAACCATTAATCTACTAATGTAGGCTAAGATTGGAGTTTATTTGAAAAGAAAAGTCTCACCAGACATTGATAATATTTGTGGAGAATCTTCAAAACAAAATGTTTCTACCGATATTCCACAAGAATCACCGCCCAAATCTACAACTGGTACTCCTTCGAGTGTTGTACCGATTAGAATTGATTCCCGTCAATAGACCTCGAATTTTTAATTATGACCCTAACCAAAGAGAAGAAATAAGACGCGTATATTTTGATAGAGGACCTTGTCGACCACGAGGTCATGTCTTTCCATCAAGAAGTATAGGAGGTAAGGTTAGACGTTTTGTTGTGAGTTGGTTAGATGAATTTGGTTGGTTTGAGTATAGCATAAAAGCGAACATTTTAGTCATTTTTTGGTATGAAAGATCGTAGGGGATCTAAATAGGAGGTATGTTCTTAATTAATTTATCAGTTTTAATGAAATCGTGCATTTTAGTCTTTTTTTTCTTTTATATTCGTATTAAAATTTTCGGTATGAAAAATTGTAGGGGATCTAAATAGGAGGTACGTTCTTAATTTATTTCTTAGTTTTAATGACATCGTACATTTTAGTCATTTTTTTCTTTTGTACTATTATTAAAAAAATTTGTGCACCTGATGACTTAATGCTCTGGCTCCGCCCCTGCTCTCTCCTCAAAATATATAAACTCGAGCGCCACTTGGATGGGGTGGGATGACACTCACACGGTGAGTTTGGAACTCACTAGGTGAGTTTGATACTATACCATCGAGCCTTATCATAGGGTCAAAGTGACTTTTATTAGATGAAAATAAGTTGACTATGGTTAGTTTTGGGTGGGGACTGGATATAGTGTAATGGAGATCAAAAATGAGAAATTAAACTTACAAGTTACTACTCTCTTTATCTCACTTCAGTTTTACTTTTTTTTTCTTCGATTTTAATTTTTTTTTTTATGTTATATAATACTTGAAGAAAAATATATGAATTGATCAACTTTTAAATGTATTTTAATTGATATAATTTTTATTAATTTTTATATAACAAAAAAATATTCAAATAACAAAAAAATATTCAAAGTAAAAGTAAAAAAAAATATATTTCAAAAATTAAACTATACATTTAATATAAGACGAAAGTAGTATATCAAAAGTTCAAGTTTTGATTTTGTGTCGAAAACTTTGAAACGTGTATAAATGTAGTTTAAAAATTCTCTTTTTAGACTATATATGTTTGAGTTTGGATTGTATGTTTGATAAACATTTAGTATTGATTATTTTAGTTTTATAGTACGTGTTTGGTATTAAATCTTGTGTGTTTTGCTTTTTAAGATTTATGGCAAGCTGAATTATTGCAATTTCTTTTGGAAAGGACCGTTTTAAACTGGCGACCTAAGCTATGAACTAGTGATTCGACATATCAATTAAAAACTCGGTTATTAAGACATAGTTGATATGTAATGAAGGCAAGCTTCACGCGTCATTTGAACCAATAACGCGTCAAGCATCACCACATCGCCTCTAGTTCATATGTGGTTTATCAATTTTTGAGATGTTTTGTTCATTTTCTAGACCAAAAGAAATTTTGTTGATTGTATTTGCGAGTGTAGCTGTGACATGCTAAGTGTAATAAGGGAGCCTCATGACCATGATCATAATTGTCACATTAGCGTCAACTCAGTTTTCCCATTCTACGACCTTTTTCACAACCAAGTTAGTGCAATCGCGTAACCAACTTCACTACTTAAGTATACTTACATAAATAAAATAACAACTTACAAGATTCACTTGGGGCCACACAAAACTCTCCACGGTCGAATAAGTGACTGAGTCTTGCCTAAAATCCTCTAAAGACACATCGATCTGGGTACCGTAACAAGGGAGGACACATCTTCTGTGCACAAGACCATCCATCCCTTATCAGGAATGGTCACATATATTTGTTTTTAAGTTTATGTAGCTTTTGTTTTGTTAATTACTACTGGCATGGTTGTTAAGATCCTGATCATGATATCATGATCTTACGATACTGCAAAACAAAAACGATCCGAATCTTACATAAGATCTTTGCAAGATCCTCATCTTGACCATAGGACCTTAATGTCTAATTCGACCCAATCTTATTTTTCTCGAACCACAAACTAAAAAATTACAAAATTTGTGGATTGTGTTTTGTACAATTTAGTAAACAAGATGTTGATATTCTGCCTGGTAACGGGCTGTGATGTAGGATCTTACCTACATCCTTTGTACTTCGACGTTTTTTTTGGTGTAATATATTTTACCGGGGAAACCCTTTAAAAAACATGTTAATATGCTTAAACATTTCATAATCATAATTTATGACAACATTTAAATGAAACATTTATATAATTTTATGTTTATGATTTATAATAATTTGTAAATTTGTATAATATTACCAAAACTATTAAGAAAAATAACATTATAGCAGCATCTTAAGATCTCTATCCGATCTTTGATCTCGATCTTACAAAGACGATAACGATCTTAAGTAGGATCTCGATCTTGGAAACGTTGGCTACCAGTACTTGATGATTAGTTTGATACGAACAATAAAAGTGAATACCACTATTTTCTTTTCGTGAGTTTTCTTAATAAAGAAAAATAAATTAATTGAAAAAAAAAACATTTTCAGCCTAATTTTAGGAGGAAACATTTTACTTCAAAAATCAATCAAATCACACTTACTTCTCAGTCTTTTTCATTTTTTTCCTCCTTAAATGCGAGAACACAATTTTTTCTATTTCTTTTTATTTTCTTCCTTTTTCTTTCTTAATTGATACTCGAGAATACAATGTAACCTTGTTGGAGCTGATCACTACTAGAAGTTCAATAAACCATAAGAGTATAAGGTATCTTACGCCAAAAATGACATTTTCTCCCAAAATGGCATTTTCTCTCAAAACGGCACACGAAAACTCGAAGAGGACACTGAGGCCTGAGGGTGTATTTTCCCGTCTCGCGTCGTCGATTTAAACCCAAATGATCCCCGCTTTTCCTTTTTTATGCATTGTATTTTTGTTTACATGGGGTATGTGTGGGGTCCAAGGGTGCGCGACGACACTGATGTTAAGGAAGGAATGGAGTTTCGATGTATTAGGAGATTTTGATGTTATAAAAAGGGTGATGAAGTGACACCAATTTTCCTCACAACATGAACGCTGCATCTTAAAGGTACCCGATGCTTTAAGAAATAAACAAATGGAGTGGTTATTGGTACCCCTAAGGTTGGATGGAGTGGGGTTGAACTCACCAATTCAAAACCCCACTCACCGTTCAAAACTCTACGTCGGACTTAACAAGTCGCGCGCGAGTTGGTGTTTGTAAGGTGAGTGGCTCACCTCTGTAAGTTACACAATGGTAGACCCTTAATTTTTATATCCGTTGTATTTATAAAAAAACTTTTTTTTAAAACCCTCATTTTTTACCTTTAAATACCCACTATTTCACCCATTTTTATACACAACTCTCTCATTTTTAAACAAAACGCTCACATTTCGTATTGTATTTTTAATGGCGTGTTCGATTCCACATACCTATGATAAAATCAAAGCTATGAGAAACAAATTGAGATGGATAAAGCTCGTCAGCAAGTGGTTATGAACTTAGTCGTCGAATATGATAATGCATGCGGAGCTAAAGATGAACTGCGAAAAGCATACGAGGAATGCAATGACATTCCACAAGAGAGTCGTGCTTTAATTGACACTTTTTTGAAAGAAGGATCTGATAAAAATTACGAGATGCATAATTCTTTGTTTGGAAAAGCTGCAAAAATAGAAAAACAAATCATTAGTAAAATTGCTTGGCTGCAACAATTTTAGTTTTTGTATTGTTTTTTAAATTTCGTATTGTGTTTTAATTTTCGTATTGTAATTTTTAATTTTATTTAAATGAATAAATTCTGTATTGTGTTTTAAATGTAATGTTTTAAATTTCAACGGCTACTTTTCTCTTCTAAATACCCCTTTACCATCATTACACAACTTCTTATCCAACTCTCTCAAATGGATTCCGATCTCAATATCCAAGATGATCAATGGGAATTCAGTCTTGATATAGATGATTTCGATCTCCGATTAACACACATTCTTCGTCCCTCTAGCAGCACACGTGTTGAAACATCCCCCCTCAACCCAAAAACCAGTTAGGATAATACCCGGTCCTGCGGGTATTGTTCAAGAAGCCAAGCTGCTTAAACCAAAGGATATTCTTCTTGGTTGGGATGGGGCTGTAATGTCGACACAAGAATATATGAAGAAAGTTGTTGAGGATGTGGATGAAGATGAGGATTTTAAGAGTGGGTCGTGGGTTAGCGCCACTGACTATGTGAATGCTAATGGTGGGAATGTAAGTGGGTGTTTAGGAGACGTCAAGAACTTTCTCAACAATGAGAAACTTGACCAAGTTGCTGCAATAGTCAAGTCTTGTTCTCCGAATGTGATTGGCGATCTCACAGTGACTATGAAAGATCTCTCAGGTACAATACCTGGAACAATACATCACAAAGTCATTGATGAGGGTGGTTATGGAAAGTATATTACTGTAGGGGCTGCTTTGATACTTGCTAATGTTTCAGTTTTTTCTCTTAAACCATCAATGAATTACCTTAACATTACAATGAGAAACGTGGGTAAGGTTTTCCATAAGAATACGATTCCTGGAAGTGGCAGTGGTTAATGCATTACCTTAACATTATTATGTTAACGTAATGTTTTTAATCTATGAATAAAACTTTTTAATTTAGTTTACGTTTTTATTAATTTCATACGTTTACGTTATTAATTTATGAAAGTAATTAAATAAAAAAAATGGTGAGTAAGGTGAGTTTGGTATGTAAGGTGAGTTGTTATTACGATTGAAAAGTGAGTGGTAAAGTTAGAGAAACAAAGCTGATGTGACGCTGACATGTAAGGTGACTGGTCTTATACTACTCCATCAAGCCTAAAATGTTGCCAATACTCTCCTAACTTTTATGAGCTTTTTAATTTTTTTAATTTTTATAATTTTATTTTTGTTATAAAATTGTGAAACGAAAAATACAAAACAAAAATTATAAAGTTTTAGAAGTTAAAAGTATTAAATTATTAAAAAAATACGAAATATAAACTGAAAAAAACTATATTATACTCTATAACAGAGAAAAAAAAAGAGTGAAGGTGGTAAGTTTTGTAGAGATATTTATACAAAACCCATAAACAACACCCTGAATGATGTCAGCCAAATGATGTCAGCCAATAGAATAGACACACCCAGACGACAACCTTGTCAAGCAACACCAAATACGTAATCATATGAGAAAATTTCTGTTTTGGCCTAAAGTACAGCCTAGTTGGCGTCAAATAGCCAACATTGATCTCATTTTCTTATTATGATCATGCTCTACCGCTTTACTGCTTGTCATTTTTTATTATTAAAAAGTACATGTGATATGATTATTTGTCTTATTATTAATAAGGCAAAAAGTTCAAAATACCCTCATCTTTTATATTATCTTTTTATCACCACCAACTTTTCTCACCATCTTTATTTTCAGATTCTGACGACACCACCACCGCTGACTGCTCCATCGCCACCTGCTCTACCGCCACCTGCTCCACCGCATCCTGCTCCACCGCCACCTTGAACAAACCACACACATCCAACCAAAATAAAAGACAAAAAATATCGTCACATATTTAATTAGCATCATCTTCTCAAAATCATCATCAATAATATCATGGACGATCATCATGCGTTCAACATCCTAAATTCATAACAAGAAATCGTCGTCATCATTGATTTCAACTACAAGATCTCTAACTTTACACTATATTAACATCATCCACAAGTTAAAACAAAACCCGAAAAATAAGAACCGAAAACCCGAAAAACAAAACCACCACCATCGATTTAGTTTAAATACAAAACAGTAAAACAACCACAAAAAAACAAGAGAAAAATTTCCAGATCTAAGAAAAACAAACTTTAGATATCAGATTTGTGAGACTGATAGAGGCTCCGGATCTCGAGTGTTGTCGAGATTGGTGGTGTTTTTGATGAATATCAGCAGCGACAAGAAAGGAAATTGTGGTTTGCATGGTGACGGTCGTCGTTTAATGGTGGTAGCCGTTTTTTAGTGGTGGCAGTCACCGTCAATGCGGTGGTTAGAACATACGATACGACTTTTACCGCGGCGATATTTTTGAATTATGTAGCATACTTAAAATGATTGAATTATGTAGCAAAACCATAAATACCAAATCTCTGTCTTCATTTCACGGAGAGAGATAGATAAATGGGTCAAGGTATAAAAGAAATATGTGTCAGGAAGAGAGATAATATTAGGTGAAAAGATAAAAGAGAAAACAACGAGGGTATTTTGGTAATCTTATATAAAGTGGTGGGCCAACTCACTGATTTGTGACATGGTTGTTAGGATCTCGATCCTGATCTTACGATTTTACGATACTGCAAAGCAAAAACGATCCAGATCCTACATATGATCTTTGCATGCGTAAGATCTTATAGCATCCCGATCTTGACCATAAGATCTTAAGATCTACTACGATCCGATCTTACTTTTCGCGAACCACAAACTAAAAAACTATGAATTTATGGGATGTGTTTCCAATAATTTAAAAAACAAAAAGTTAATCTTCTTAAACATTTTATAATTATAATTTAAGATAACATTTCTATAAAACATTCATATAATTTTGTATTTATGATATATAATAATTTGTAGATTTGTATAATATTACAAAAACTATTAAGAAAATGACATTATAGTAGGATCTTACGATCCTGATCCGATTTTACGATCTCGATCTTGCAAAGATGAAAACGATCACAGGTAAGATCCTGATCTTGAAAACCTTGATTTGTGAGCCAATAAAAAGTGCACTTGTTGATCATCTAAAAGAGTAGAGCGGTAAAACAGTAGAGCATGACCATAATGAGAAGATTCGTCAACGTTCGCTAAAACACGCCAAATGAGGTGTACGAAAAACTGGAACAGAAATTTTCTCTAATCATATATTTATGTTCCCCCTTTCCTTGTACTTTGTACTTATTCAACACCAACATCTTACACAATACACACACGTCAGTACCTCACTCATTAATTACACTCAACCCCCTTAACTATCACAAATTTCCAAACAACTCCCTCATCTTCCCACACAATGTCATTACCGTCACCATCACTAACACCCCAACGCAAAGTCGCCATAGCAGTAGACCTGAGCGATGAGAGTGCATACGCCGTACAATGGGCCGTACAACACTACTTACGCCCTGACGACTCAGTCATCCTCCTCCACGTCCAACCAACTTCCGCTTTATACGGAGCTGACTGGGGCCCACCTTCTTCCGAAGAGGAAAAGCCTTTTGATATCGACAGTTTTACGTCTGCGAAAGCAAACGAGATAGCGAAACCGTTAGCGGATGGGAATACAGAGTTTAGGATACATATAGTGAAAGATCATGATATGAAAGAGAGACTGTGTTTAGAAGTTGAGAGGTTAGGTTTAAGTGTTGTTATTATGGGGAGCAGAGGCTTTGGTAGTGCGAAACGGGGCTTTACGGCTAAGGAGGGGCTGTTGGGGAAGAAGTGCGTCATTGTGTTTGTCCGGTTGTCGTTGTTAGGTTTCCGGATGGGGAGGTTGGTTCACCTTCGAGAGTTGGTCATGATGGGAATGAGGGAGGGTTGTTTCCAGTTCCGGAGGAGGAGCCCGAGTTTCATGATTCCTCCGATAAACAGACGGGTTAGTTAGTTGTCTTTGCACTATTTTGTAGTATGCTCTTTTTTTTAGGCTACCCACTCTTTCCAGCCACCTACATGCGACCTTTTAGGCACGCCGACTGATGTTACAAAAAACATACCCCACAAAAATACATTTTATATAATTACACACATAAACAACCAAGTGACCAACATACAATGTTGGTCACATATACGACCCTTATCACTTGGCGACCCATAGCGACTTTTGGCTTACAGTGGTGCGATCCGGTTCCCCCCCCCCCCGTAGATCGTTCCCACCGGTCTTGAGTCCGGTCGACCGATGGTCGACCTACGCCACTCTCATGATCTGACTACTGCCTTAGTGAAAGTTAAAAGTAGTTTGACACAGTTGACCACTGACATGTAGTACAAAACTACTACTAGATACATATTTCCTAACCTTGACACGCAGTCAGAAAATATTTGAATAGACCACTTATAATACTGATAGGCTAAAGCAACCTGATAAGAATTAGAGCGTGATTGGTATTGGCTTATTTAAATGTGATTATCTGCTTATTTTTTGAGCCATAACTAGTTTTGAGTGTTTGGGTAAAACTGTAGAACTGCCTATTTTATATTATAGTTGAAGTAAGCACTTAAAAATAAGCAACTTGATACGTGCTTACTTTTTAAGCCGATAAACAGGTTCGTATTAGCAATCCCAAACACCCCCTTTTGACCCGAAAGAAAAGCTGTGACAGCAAAACTCTATACTTACTATCAACCGTTGTGGGACAAATTCAAGTTGAATTAGGCTTGGTATCCAACAAGGATAAATTAAAACTGTGTCGTTTTTGGTTGTTGGTTAGTGAAGTCACATGAGAAAGTCATTAGCTGATAAATTTGTTTCTCTGGTCAAATGGTACTAAGTTTGGTGTCTTTATTTCGATAAAAATGGTCTCTGTGGTGATTTAAACCAATCCTATGTCTCTAATTTCATAAAATGGTCTCTTTCTATACCTGAACTGTGTCCAACAGAAGTAGAGTTAGTGGTAGTTCATTAGAGATCTACTGTGGTTATGATGATCTGTCAAATCTTCTTTGGATTATGAGTTGGACGAGAATAAGTCTGACTACAAATTTTTGTCTGGCCATGCCGTCTCAAGTTTCTGGTTTCTACTGCAAGTATATAAAGACTTAAAACTTCACACTCCACACGTACACTAAGACTAAAAATGATTGTGTTTGTACGTACACAAGTGCTATGAGAAGACAAAGCCATTAACCATAGAATGAACATTTCGACTATAGGAAACCCCATGTTAGTAAATTACTTCATATATACATAAACCAAAAGTTAAGAAACTAGAATAGCCTTGTGGTGCTGTGAAGCTCAGGCGTCACGGCTTCATTTTTGTGGAACAAATCCGGCTCCTAAGGCCTGTTGCAAGTGCGGTTTGATACAGAATGAACATATGTTATCAGCATCATTTATATATAGATTACTAATTAGTTTGTGTTTTGAAGTGATTGCTCGACTCTGGGAAAAGGCCTCTTAAAACAGTGGAACTGTGAATGCTTAAAGATCTTGAAACTTGGAAAAGCGATCATGCTAGGGGATATATGAACTGAAGGAAGTGTTTTTAGTGTTGGGTTATTCTTCTGTTGTTTCGTTGGGTGTTGAATAGTCAGGGATGATGAAGAGGGTGGATTTCGGAAATGGTTGCTACTGCTTTTCTGTTGGAAGTTTTAATTTTTAAAAATGCATGCTTTCCTGTTCGTAAGGTTTAGTTTCTAAAACTGGATGATTACCTTGTTGTTTATGTTTCTACGTATAATGAAATGAAATACTCGTTGAGGTGGGTTTTTTTTTCTTCTTTTTCTAATGGTGTGTGAGATGCAAAATGGGTAAATGGAGGAAAAGACTCAAATCAAAATGGCTTCTACTTAAACCAAATGGCGTTCCTATAAATAGGGAAGACCCATCGCTTAATTCATGTTGAGTACATTGTAAAAATGTCCCGTGTCAACTCTAACAATGCGGTTGGCCCTGTAGAGACAGGTAGGGTTTGGAGGCCTTGTGTGATAACAAATCTCTTTTTTCAACCCAAAATGGCGTAACAAATGACAACTTCATGTTCGATTTGTGAATGTGCGAAAGTGCGACGTTTCCACAGTTTCCTTTTTCTTCAATGGGGAGATGTTAAACACAAAAATCTGATACACCTAGCAAGAGGCTGAAGACAGTGCCACTTATCTGCACCGAATGTAATGATTTCAGCAGGCTTGAGATCTAAAGTTAAGAAATAGCAGGAGATGGGTAATTTCAAGCTTTCTAAAAAGTAGCTAACATGTAATTCGAACAGCCATGCCTAAAGCCCTTAACACCTCCTCCCCAACATATTATTTTGAGTTCACAGTTGAGATGGATGTAAAAATCTTCAATACTTCTCAATTGGAAAAAATTTATAGTCCACTAAGCCAACAACTCAGTCTGCGCATCCTATGCAAATTCACAGGAGATGAATGTGCGACTTGGTTACACCCTAAGGTAATAAAAATGAATATAATATGATGTGATCATGATAGAAATTCGAGAAGTGGCGCCATGTCTATTACAGGAAATCTTTGTAAGAAGCCTAATATTGTCATCATGTAGGCTCTGGAACAATAATGATAATAAAAAACAGGTAATCATGCAGAAAAGAAAACCAAGTGTATGTATGTATTATAAGAAAATAGATGGTATAAAATGCACACTAATTCAATTTCACACATAAAAACAATGCATATTGTAATAATATAATCATGTAGAAAGGAGTACAACAAAAATGTCCCCTCTATAAATTAACAAGCACACTCATTAGGGTAATGTATACCTTCCTTGTTGAGCATCTTCGTCCCTTGCCAGCATACAAGCTCATAATCGAGGCAAGCATCGTACGATTGTTATCGAGATGCATTCCCTTCAAGATAAGCTCTTGCTGGTGTGAAGGATCTCCTTCCTTGTCTTGAATCTCGGCTTTCACGTTGCTGATAGTGCTGGAGCTTTGAACATTCAGTGGAATTGTTTTCTCGTTAAACGCGTTGAGAAAATTTTGCATGTTTCCCTTAAGCACCAGATAGAGGGTGGCGTTCCATGGGATGGAGAAGTCGGCAAGGGTATCATGGTAATTGTGCCAAAAGCTGCTATTGACCTCATATCCGTTGAAGATCAATATCTGCTGGTGTGGGGGAACACCCTCTATATCGTGGATCATCGCTTTCACTTCGTTGATGGTGTTTGAGCTATTCACTTGCAAAGGGATGGTGTTTCCGGTGAAGGTGTTGATATATATATTCATTTGCACCCCCAATTTAGGCTCAAGTGTGAGGGTGGATCCTTGATAGATGTTGGAGTTGGCAACTGTACTTCCATCATCGAGCTTCATTGCATTTGAGTTCAGCAGCTCTTGTTGGTCTGCAGGAATACCTGTCAAGCGTTGAATCTTGGTTTTCACTATCCCTATTGTGTTGGAGCGTAAACGGATAAAGTGATGGCCTCTCCCGTTATCGTCTTGACGATTATATTAATCCGTGCAGAGTTCCTAAACCTAAGATGGAGGGTGCCTTTATTGTAAATGTTGTAGTGAGCAAGAGTTCGCTGGTTACCGAGCTCATTATATATATATATATATATACTATATTTGGAATCAAAAAACGTAGTTGCTACAGTACCGGCCCATTGGGCTCCCACTTTGGGCCGGCCCATTTGACTTTTTTTTTTGACGTAGTTGCTATAGTACCGGCCCATTGAGCTCCCACTTTAGGCCGGCCCATTTGCCTTTTTTTTTCTTTTTCTTTAACTAGGCAACTTGAAAAAAAAAATTGCTCGGCACAAAATAGGAAACAAAATTACAAAAGTACTTATTTAATCATATCAAAAAATATCCACGACATGAGACCAAACATATGAGACCAAACATATGAGACCAAACACATAAGCCCATATAAAAAAAAGAAACTATTGCACAAAATAATAATAAAAAATTGCTCAGAAAAAAATTACAAAAGTATTGATTTATTTAGATCAAAAAATACCCACGACATGACTCCCAACACATAAGCCCATATAAAAAAAGCTGTTAAACATAAGACAGGAAAAAAAAGCCGCACAAAATAAAAAAAAAAAAAAAAAAAAAAATTAACGCCCCGCATCAACGCGCGACATAACACATGTTTACCCAGTCATGCATAACACATATTTACCCAAATCTCATAAAAATCTATGATAAAATAAACACCGCCCCGCAGCAACGCGCGGGCAACTACACTTGTTACCATCTAAAATCAGTATCTGCTGGTCAGAGGGAATACCTTCCTCTTCCTGAATCTTGGCTTTTAAACTGCTGATAGTGTTAGATCTTTCGCATTCCAGCCGGATGCTCTTTTCTCCATTCTTGACAAATATTTTCACCCGTTCCCGTGAATTAGACATTAGTGTGAGGGTAGAATCCCAACAGATAAAGTAGGAGTTAAAAAAATGAACCGGTTCTAGTCAACTGGTTTACGAATCGGTTTTCCATCGAAAATATTGAACCGGTACGAACCGGTTTGACTTAAACAGATTCGGTAAACCGGTTTGAGTTATATTTTTTTTACATTGGGATAAATACATGAGTATGTTAAGTAGATTTCTTGAAGTATTTTATTTTTTGAACTATATATAAGTATATAACTATATATAAATATATAACAAAACACAAACACTAAACATATTTTAAACATTAAACATCAATAACGTCTTATTGATTAAATAAACGGAAATACGAAATACATAAAAGAACATAACATAAATAACGTCTCCTTAAATTATTCCTCTTCGTTAATAGAATCGGCCAAGTTCATCGCTATTTCTTCCGCGTGTATTTGTTCTCTTCAACCTGTTCCAATTCGCCTTCAAGTGGTGATATGCGTTGAATCCGCTCCATGCCATCGAGGTGGTCTTTAAGACAAATACAAACTTCGACCGAAGTTGGAGTGAGTTTTGTTCTTCGAAGTGATACAACCCTCCCACTTACCGAGAAGGCGGATTCGGAAACTACCGTACTTGCTTGAACCGAGAGTAGGTCACGCGCCATGACGGCTAGAATCAGAAACCGGGATTCCCGTGCTTTCCACCAACCCAAGATATCTAAATTATTAAACTTTTCAATGTTCATTTGACTCAAAAAGTCGGATGCTCCATACCTTTCTTTTGAGCTCGCTACTAGGGGTATTACCTCGAGCTCGTTTTCTATTTTCATTTACTAAAAGATTATACATTTGCATTGACGCGTTAGAACCACAAGAACTCGAACCCGCCGCTTGATGCATAAAATGAATATTTGAAGCACTTGATCCATATTTATTTAAATACACTTGAAACATATCGTCCAAAGCCGCGTTAAAGCGAGAAACTTGACGAGAAACATAAGTATTGTCCGTATCGCTCAAACCCAAATCATAAGCAATGTTATTAATTAAAATTTCAACACCGCCTTGGTTTAGAATCGGGTTTAGAGAGACATCACAAGTTATCACGGGAGGCAATTTTTTGAAATATTTGATCAACTTTTCTTTCATTGGCCCTACCATATTTGGAAATCTTGTTAGTGCAAATATTACGATATTTAATCTATACATTCTCTTTGTGGTTTTGGTGACGACAAACATATAACTTGTAACACATAATGTAAAGTACTCAAGTTGCTCGTAATCACAAATCATCAATGCATTCATACGTCAACACCTTTCGATGTCTCAAGTCTGAATAACAAATATAAGTTTGCACTCGACATAAATCACTAAAAGTGTGAACAAACAAACTTTAAATTTGTTGGATGATCAAAGAAATATTTTTTGTCCTAAACTTTACATTTTTATAAATGTAACAAAACCTTTTTACAAAAATAGTTAGACAAAATATTTTGGTAATTATAAGAAATATTTTAATTCAAAATAAATATTTGAATTCAGTTTTTCCCCCCAAAATCAGTAAAAACTACCCTAGAAAACATTTTCCTACAAAAAGACAAAATCAAGAGTGTCTTTCAGTAGGCGGCTCCCTGATTGATAAGGAGGCCGGCTGTGTAAAGATAAGGGGGCCAACAATAATTAAGGGGGCCGGCCATGTCTTTTTGCTCCCGACTTTGTCTATAAATAGTGGACTGTTCCCACATATTTAACACACTTTTTCCACATAGTTTTTCTTAGATCTAAACCTTTCTTCCAAACCTTTTTCTTTGATCACTTAACTTGTTATAAGTTTGTTTAAATGTGACCCAATTATCCATCCATTCAATGCAAGAGAAAAACTCTCGTTATCGTCAAGATACGAAGTTATGTAGTTTCGTTAGTGCATTCGTGACATATGTTACATTCACAATGTATAGATCGAGTCCATGTATTCTAATCTTTTGTAATAGTTAGATCAGGTTGATCGTCATAGTATTTAGGTGAGGTAAATACTTGTAAGGGTGGTTAGTATTTTAGGTCTTAAAATACAAGCATATGATAGATTGGTTCTAGCTAAGATTAGAACTCAACATTTGGCTTAGTGTCGGAAATTGGTGTAAGCTACGTGGTAGATTGGTTCTAGCTAAGATTAGAACTCGATATTTGGCTTTGTGTCGGAAATTGGTGTAAGCTACTTGTGTACGGTTTTTTCCGCCTAAAGGGAGCTTGTTGACTAGTGAAGTAACTCTCGAGTTGGGTACTCGGGGAGTGGAGTAGGGCGAAGAGGAGCTTCGTGACCGAACCACTATAAATCTTCGTGTCCGGTTTGCATTTCCTTTTACTCATCTCTTTACATGTATACTCGCATTTATCGCTTTATATTTATACTAGCATTATATAGATAATTGCATGACGTGTTTCTTATATAGTTTTGATTATGTTTGTGTGGTGGATTGATGTGAACTTTGTGCCTTGGTTTGTATTGTTGTGATATGATTTGATTAAATATGTATAGTTGGCATAGAACTAATACGAGCACTCTTCATATTATATCACACTTGATTGGTAATTTGAGACAAATCATTTTAAGTTTTTAAAAGGAAACATATTCACCCCCCCTCTACGGTTTCTACAATTGCTATCAGAGCCAGGTTGCTCTAATTTTCAAAACAAATGGTTTTAAAAATTGAGTACGATCCATGTATCAAATTACCCATAAAGGGGAATTAAATATGAAAAGTGTTTTGTTGCTTAACTTGTATTAATTTTGTTGGTAACTACACTTAGTATACTAGCTCGAAGTAAAAATAATGCTTCAAATAAGTGTTATATTTTCGGTATCAAGTTCAGTAAGTTTTACATCTTTTTGCTAAGTCACTAAATGATTTTGTATAAAAAATGGCGAATATGAGTGTCAGATGTCGGCCCCCTGATCTCCCTGGGTGGCCCCCTTATCTCCTGGGCGACCCCCTTATCAATCCGGGGGCCACCTGTCTGATTCGGCTGATTAATTCATATAAAATCAACCGTAAGTCCGTAGAAGTCATGTCACTAGCCATTTTAAAGATAATTGAGTCTACTTTCATATAAGAACACTTCCAAGTATTGAAAATAAACCTAAGTTGATCAGAAATACAAAATACTACTTATTTTCCATAACGTTGAGTTTTGTTTTAACATAAAACTTGTATTTTATCTTTTCCTTTCAAGTCGGACATTTCTAGTCGGTATATCTTTGAAAAATGGTGTAATTAACTTTTCAAAAATATTAAACTTGGTTAGTTTTTTGAAATGGGGAGGAAACTAATTCATTTTCAAACAAAAGCGAGCTAAGTTTACATTGTTGTATCTAATACACAAACGACGACAAATACTTTTATGTGTTATGCTATATGATTATGTGCACTTCCTTGTGTCTTAATTTTGTTCATAGATATTATTAAGTGATCGTTGCTATTTGTAATTGAGCTAATTATATATCTAAATACATGTGCCATGTATAGTATTTATTTGTAACTAGTTTTTCGGATTATGCCTAACTAGAACTTATGCTAGATTTCCTGCATTAAGATTACGAAATTGTTCTTGCATTGCATATAGGAAAAGATCACTTTGTTTGTAAATGTTACATCAACATCTTGTAAACCTTATTAAACATAATAACTCAGGATTAAGAGCCACCTAAGCTTTTCAAATCTATTGAAAAAGATCATCTTGCACGATTATTGTGTCACTAATTCAAGTGGTAAAATGTGTCACCATAAAATATTAAACACCTTCATGTAATCAAAGATTTAACCAAGATCTAGAAATCATGCCATAATACTATCTTGGTTTTACAACGGTTAAACAAGATAAAAGATCATTTGAATACATTAGCATTTAAGTAAAAGAAAATGTATTTTTGATCTTAGCACGTGCTTACATTGGTCTAACTCACAATCATAACTAATAAATCTTTGAATTAAAATAAACCTAGGATTTATTGAAAATCATAAAATTGAAAGCTTAACTTTCTTGGTAAGAAAATTTCTTTCTTTTGTAATGACATTTTGGTATAAAACTTTATATTAACATTCACCGGAAGTTAAAACACTTACTCTAGTCAAATAATTGAAAATGCTATATAAACATGTAATTGTTTTCTAAAGATTGTTTGTAATGCTTAAAAATGGCTAGATAAGTTATATACACTTTAAATGTCAAAGCTATGCATATCATGCATGATACACAATGATTTTTCTCACATATGAAATTGATGACTATCTTTAAGAAACAAATTAGCTCATCATTTTAAATGTCCTCACACTTAATTCTAGTCTTAGGATTAATGGAACACACTATTAAATTATTTATGTATTTTCTTTTAAATGAGTGTTCGTCAGGGTCAAGAAAGATCTCGAGAATATATCGATTCATTATTCAAATTATGGTTGACATCTTTATCGAATCTAATTGACAAGTTTTCGAGTATGGATATGAAATCGGATTCTTATTTCTTTAGTTTCAAGATTATGTCAAAATATAACAAAAGATATCATCTTGAATCTATATACTCAATCACACTAGATTGATATGAAAATAATTACATCATTTTCTAAATGAAAAGAATATGCATCGGATCATAACTCACACTTGTGTTGATGATGCCATGTAGAGTCTACTTGTCCAATAGTTGTGTTCCAAATATTAGACTAATATGTTTAATACATGCATAAAATACACAATGAATTATGATTGATAACTTGGATGTTTCATCCGAAATATTCAAGCAATTTACATTGCAATGCAATTGGTAAATGTGTCATTTTTTAAAAACCAAACACGAGCAAACTAACAACATATGTAAACTTTGCTCATACAACTTAAAGCTCGAATTCACATTTGGCTAAATTCCCAAATAAGAATGTTACACTTGTTCATTCACCTAGAATAACATGATGTTTGGGAAACATTATGTTTAAAGAGTTCATGCACTTATCGTGTTAAACGACTGATAAAGGATAATATATATCTTATGCATTTTATTTTCCTCGTAGCATGAATGGTTCTGTTACAAGATAACTACATATTTTTTTGTAAAATATAAGCTATTAGAATTAAAAAATAACATATCACAATATGTGTCAATGCATAAACAAGTAAAATTCATTTATTCAAATACTTATTTAATTATGGTATACAACATTGATAAGAATAATAATTTTAGAAAAGCATCACAAAATCAATTAAGATAAATAATCTTGATGAGATTCGTTTCACAAGAAATGCAAAGGAGCATTTTTAAAACACTCTCAATATAACATATTTTTTATTGTCACAAATAAGCACATCTTTTGGCTTTTGAAAATCCAAACACATCAAATATCATATGTGACAACTACACATGAAAGATGACTAAATATAAGACATCCATTAACTCAAGCAATATGTAATCAAAACCAAACAACCTATAGATCTTGAACAAAAGATTAAAATATCTTGCTTACGCTTTCTAAGCATTCAACACATCTCTATTAGGATTATATGTAAAATATATCATCTAGATCTCCCATCATAAAAACATGGTTTTTTGAGTCATATTAGGTGAAGTATTAGAGAACAAAACATATCTCATCTTTGCTACACTTCGATAGGTAAATTTAAACTAAATAAACAAGTAGTAACTAGGATTCTATTAAATGTTTCTAGATTCATGGCATCTCACATATGTGTTTTGAAGTTTCAAGATGATAACTTATTCCTATGTGATACGATTATATGCCTTCGTGATTATCTTGATTATCAACGATTATTTGCTTGGTTATTGAATGCATGTTTATTATAAAGGTTTTTGTCTTTGTCAAAAAAAAATCGATATAATATATCTTAGTTTATCTAAATAATACATGCTCTTAAATGCTAAATGTTAGCATGTCTTACATGATGTTTGAGTTTAAAATAATCATGTTTCTTACATGCCATTTTACATGGCTTACGTGTTAAATGTGCACTTACACTATATTGATTTGATGCATAATGTATTAGATATGCCCATCACAATAAACTTTTAGATGTCATATAGTCTTCTACATTAATTACTTTGATTATTGTGTTGATGCATGCTTAAATACTCTTACATGCTTAATTCTATAAGTCTTATGCATCTAGGTATATATCTCTTGACACTATAATTTATACCCTTATTACATGCGACCTTTAGTGTAACAATCCAACAGGTCATAATAGTCACAAAATGGTCTTAAATCTCCTAGAGTCTCCATGTACACACTTCCTTATTCATCATCTCGTTTCCTACCAAATAATCCACTCTTTTGTCAAGGAATGGTTAGATACAAATCTAATACACCTCTAAGTAGGTTTAACAACTTAAATATTTTGTCCGAAATATTCAAGTAATTTTAACTTGCGATCAAACGTTAAAAGTCATTTCCAAAATTTCATATTAAAGCCTTTTAACAACATATGTTAAAATGCTATTTCAAAAGCTAAAAGCTAACATCAACCTTTGAGTGACAAAGGTCTTACAAGTTTCTACGTAAGTGATTCATAGCTTCTTTAATATACACACCTTGAGACTAAGTACATTCACTTCCGTTAGTTCTTTCCATCCCCATAGGAATGTCACGATGTTTTATCATCATGCTCACCTCATACATAATAAGGATCAAACTTTATCCATCGATCTTAGGATAGAAAATGTCACTCCTTCGTCAAAATTTACCAAAAATCTCGTAAACATCTCGTTCTCATTTTAATAGTCTTGTTACTATTAAATATATTCTGATAAATCTTGACAACTTAATTATTTCATCCGAAATGTTTAAGTAATTTTTAATTCACGAAATGAAAATTAAAATGTCACTCATTGTTCATGTCTAATTCGCTTGACAAAAACCTTATCACGCCTCTATTATTATATAGATTTCAAATACCTTTCGTCCACCTTTTTTGCTACTACCTTTAAGACAACCTCATACCTCATTGTGTGATTGTTTTATAAACATTCGCAATGCTCGAGAAGAGTTACATAACTTCGTGGATGAAGTTCTTCGTATGCTAACCGTCATCCGTCATGACATTGTCAAGCTCATCGCTTCCGTCTTCATTTTTCTTCATTTATTCTATTATTCCACACTTTATATCCGGATGAGCACGAATTAAATAGGAAGGGAAAACACACTCATTCACATATATCCTTTAACCAAATACTCTCAAGAACTCACATATGTAATTCTTATTCACTAGAAACCAACTTAAAAGATCACTCGCTTCATTTTTTAACTCAAGTACACCCCATGCACTAAACCGAAATTAATTCAAGCCTCTTAACCTGTATGCCGATCATACACAAATCCACAAGATACTCTTCTACCATACACTCAAACCTCATAACTATTCGTCACTCTTGTTAGTGATCACTAGTTCTAGTACATATCCTCAAACCACCAAAGTAAAATGAAAAATTGAGTCATCTTTACTACTACCAATCTCGAGTCATCCACCTAGTCATCTTCACAAGAAAATTCAACCATGTAACCATTCCCTACAATCTAATAGTGAGTTACCACCACTACAACCCATGGAGGTTGAACCACCTTTCATAATACACAAAACTATGTCCATCTTTATGTTGCTCTATGAATCAAAGGGCAATCGTCATATCCTTACACTCATAAGCATTTTTGCCTATGTTGTCAAAAGTCAAGTGAATTTCGTAATGAAATGCGTCTCATTCTCAAACATAATCCTTACAACCGGTATACTCATAGTCCATCACTACACAACAAAGCCCTTCACGTCTAAACCAATGACATCATCTCCTCAAAAATATCCTACACCTACTTTATAACCATCCAACAATTTCCACTTACTAATAAGTGAAAAACACAAAGAAGATATTATGATGGCTACCTCAATCATATAACTATCCCACACCCTTGCCATGCACTCATTTTTAGTGCAGGATACTCCTAGTACACCCCTCCGAGCCTATCCTTTTTCATGGTTCTCGTAATTTTTTGGTTAATCCAGACTATTAATGAAGAGCATTGTCACCCTTGAACCAATTGTTACACCCAAATCGCCTTAGCCTACCTTGTATGTACTTGCTTTTATGTACTTGCTTTTAGTACATTATTGTTTTAACCCAAGTTAATTATTTGAGTACACGGTTGCTAAGTCCTTATCCTTGTAAATACAATTTTAAGACGATTGGGATTCATGGTAGTATTCATCTTATGAAAAATTAAGGAAGAAGTAATTTATTACCCCTAATAGAGCTCAATAAGCTCCATGTTATTTTGATCCACCTCAAATCGGGTCATTAGTTAGATTGTAATTATGAGTTCTAAAACTCAAGTGTAAGGGTGCAATTATAAGCCCCAAGTGATGTATTATATTCAAAAAAAAGAAAAAAAAGAGAAAAACAGAAAAGGAAAAGAAAAGAGATTGATGTAGAGTTGTGTAGAGTTTGTATATCTTTGTTCGAGTCTTGGCTTAACAACCAAATTAGCGTGTATTCTTATAAATAATTAGCTAACCCTTTCACCCCAAACTCACCCAAAAGCCACTCCAAATATATCTTATCCGTTTTCGTTTCCATTTATGTTATATTACACCTACACCTCACAACCCTTTAAAATCCCTCTTTGATAGTAATGACTAGTACTTCGGCCTAACGGTGGAGGTTTTGATCCTTTACCAAGCCTATGGTAATTTATATGCTATGACAGGTAATGAGTGTTAATTTTCCATTTCCCCATATTGTTATAATTTATTATACACCCGAGAGAAAGAGAAAATCCAAACACTTATGTGAGGTGCTAGTGTATACTTTTCGTGCTTTTAATTACAAGGTTTAGAAGGTTGTGTTGTAAACTGATTTTAAAGAGTAGGTTAAATGCCCCTAATATTTCTATTGTCTAGGTAGAAAAGCCCATTTGCTTGAGGACAAGCAAATCCCAAGTGTATGGGTATTTGAAGAGGTGTCATTTTATACACTTTTTCGGGGTCATTTAACCCTATAAATCATGTAAATATGCCCAAATTATATGCTTAATCATTTGTTTTTATGTTTTTAGCACTTGGGTGGAATTTGGAGGATTTACATGTGACTTGGGCTCATTTGAAGAAGAAACGGACAAGATTACGACTCTACACCAAGAATCATGAAGAACCATGCAAACAGCACTTGGAGACGGCATCGTCAGCATAAAGCGACGATGTCAGGATCTTCAGGATGACGGCGTCGTGGATTTTGAGATGACGTCAGCACGTGGCCGTGTTAAAATGGATCCAGAATTATCCAATTGGCGACGACGTCTTGGCAACAAAGCGACGCCGCCACGTCATTTTTACTATATATACAAAACCGATTTTAGGGTTTTAAGTGTGTAACTTTGTATAACTTTTAGGAGACGAACCCTAATCATTCTAGCATCTTTTAGGCCGTCTTTAGGGCCTCAAAACCCTATTGTAACTGACCTTGATCCATGTTTTAATCAAGTAAGACCGTTTATCTCTAATCATTTAATATGTCTATGTATTGTGTGATTGATTTATATTCGTGCTTTCTCTTTAACATGTTAGGCTAAACCCTCCTTTGTATTTACATATGATTATATGAAACTTAGATTGTAGATCCTTTTAATGTTGCTTCTTATGGTGGATGTGCGCGTTAGGCTTTAGAAAACTAGCAATAAGATATTAAATTGGCATAGACCTTTAAGGAAACGTGAGTGTGTAGAATGGATACCATCGGTAACAGTCTTCATACTATCTTGCCCCTAATATGGTTGACCCCTCTTAAGATATTTCACATGCATTTAATATACTCTTAGGGACCTTGTAATAGTCTTTATACTACCTTGCTTGTGCATTGCCTTAACGGAATATTAAATAGACGACAGGTTCATGTAATTCGTTCAAAACTTAGGAAATACTTACACATATCATCACAAGTGTGACAAAGCAACAGATCTAGGAGAAGCAGTCTAAGGAGTAGTACATGATTATGTAAATACATATTTTTATCATAAAGTTATCACCAGTAGTTTAGATTATATTTAAGTTTAATTAGCTAAAACAAACCAACCTCTCTAACCATGATATTTACCTGCTTTCTAAAAAATATAAAAACACAAAAAGAATCTTCTCTTAACCCCTTAGAATTCTGTTAGACTGTGTTCGAGCCTTCCCAACCAATTCCCTTAGAGAACGATAACAACCCTCGAGTCTTGCCTTACTACACTACAACAGTTAGGTACTCTGCCTAGGGGATTGTAAAACTTCTTGTTGAAGTCTTTAAGAGACCTGCATCAATTTTAGTGTCTGGTTTGCATTTTCTTTTACTCATCTCTTTACATTTATACTCGTATTTATCGCTTTATATATATACTTGCATTATATAGATAATTGCGTGACGTGTTTCTTATATAATTTTGATTATGTTTGTGTTGTGGATTGATGTGAACTTTGTGCCTTGGTTTGTATTGTTGTGATATGATTTGATTAAATACGTATAGTTGGTATAGAACTAATACGAGCACTCTTCATATTATATCACGCTTGATCGGTAATTTGATACGAAACATTTTAAGTTTTTAAAAGGAAATGTATTCACCCCCCTCTACGGTTTCCAAAAATCTCATTCCAAACTCGTTTAATTTTCCCGTCATTAAATAAAGTTGACTCAAAACTAAACAACTTGTAGGGTAGTAAACTCACGACAACAAAGTAATAGCATTATAAAAAATGCCAAGTAATTCCAAAACAAGTTCTATAGTTTCCTAATGAGAGTCGGGATAAGGCACAATATTCTCATATTCACGTGCAAATTGTGTAGGGCAATTGTAAAGTAATTATTTGACGCAACACACATTCAAACATGTGGCAAGTGGAATTCCATTGGGTAACTACGTCCCAATTCGGACCTAAGCAAATGGACTTGGCATCTTGACATAACTTGATATATAACTTATATTGTCTATTACTAGAACTAAAAATTTCTCTTAACATATCTTTAAATTCATCTTTAATTTGCTCAATAACACTTAACTCGTTTTGCACAACCAAATTAATGATATGTGCTACACGCCGACTATGAAAAAAGAGACCGTTGCAAATCGGTTTGTATTTTATGATTAATTTTTCAACCGCACTTGTGTTGTTCGACGCATTATCGAAAAATATAGAAAAAACTTTTTCCTGAAAATTAAATGTTTGGATGACACAAGCTAAATTAGCCTAAAGATTTTTACAAGTATCGGGGTATCCAAACAATTCAAAGACAATCATACATTTCATCATTTCTCACATTTTAGGATTTACCCAATGCGCGGTAACATAAAAATACGAATCTAGTGAACCATGTGGAGTGGTCCAAACATCACACGTTAAATTTACACCGGGTTTTGAAAATCAATTCGTTTTTGGCTTGAGCCTACAATTTTATACAATCACGTCTAAGGGTAGCTTGACTTACGTGACAATATCACGGTTGAAGCTTTTCTTTGATAAGCACGGTCATTCGGTGATTGTCGAAGTGATCAAACGGCAAGGTTTCTTGAATCACAAATTTTGCCATCCTATCCCGAACCCGATCTGCAACGTATTGCCACAACGATCCATTATTTCCCATGGTTGTTTGACTAGAAGCCGTCTTCACTTTCACAACGGCAAACAACTTTTGTTCATATGAGTTTTCAACGAAGTGTTCGAGTTTATTTTGAAAAGCTTCCCACATTTCTTACATCTCGCTCTTTCGAATTGTTCGACATCACACACAAATCGTAGTTTACCCAAATCTCCTATAGGGATGGCAATAAACCCGTACCCGATAGGGACCCGATATTCGAACCCATTTTGACTGAGGAATCCCCGAGTTGACAGGGGATGGGGACGGGGATGGGGAATTCCCGATATTAAAAATGGGGATGGGGCGGGGATGGTAATACCTTCTTGATACCCGTACCCGTACCCGAACCCATACACAAAAAGTTTAAATATCACTTATATTAGAGGCCCAATAATTTATTTGATATATTTCATACCAAACTTTAAAGATTTTCTTTTGTTATGAGTTGATTTGAATTCTCTATTTAGTTTCCACAATTTGACTTGTAGACATGTACTTTTGTTTTAACCGAAATTGAATTCTTGATGCATGTACGAAGTATGAAAAACTATTTTTGAAGTTATGTATTTTAATTCTTATTATACTTTGTTGAATGTTACGGTAACTAAGTTTAAAAAAATATAAACTTGAATAATCACAAAGACTTGATTATACGTGTGAAGAAAAAATCCATGATTCCCTGATGGGAATGGGATTGCAATTTTAATCCCCGTCTGGTATGGGGCCGGGGATGAGGATGGATATTGAGATTGGGGATGGGGATGGGAAACATGATCCCTGAAATTCCCCATCCATTGCCATCCCTAATCTTAGGGTTTTTGTTTGTTGTTTTGACTTCAACCACGGTAAGGTTGGTTGATGATTCTGCAACGGATGACATTTTTTGGGAGAGTTTTTTTTTGCTTTTTAAAATATGCAATTTTGTGTTTTGAGATTGTGTAATTTACCCCAACACCAACCCCTCTATTTATACTAAAACAATGTATACTAGTTATGAAAATTTGAAATTTTGAAAATTTAAAATTCTTATCCTTATTTTTATATAAGTCAAACAAGAATATCGTCAGCTGTCTTTGTAATATTAAGTCTTGTATTGTAATAGGCTTGTCGGGTTCAACAGGCTTGGACTTTAAGCTAATATCATCCATATATCGGGCTCAAAGCCCAACACAAGCCAAGTCCGGCCCAAGAGTATAGCCCATACGCCAACTAGTGGCATGGTACTATAAATAAAACTCTCTCCTCACTTAGAGAGTGTGTTGGTTATCATTTCTCTAAGTGTTACCCTCTAAACTCTTCCTTCCTAATCTAATATTCTTGACTTTCCTTTCTACTATTTTCCACCTTATTTTTGTGTGCTTATGGCTTATTGGCAGGCTTATAGTTGTGTTTGGATCATAGTTATTGGGATAACATGTGCTATCAATCATCAAGGGGTGATATCGTGGTTTGTGTGCGTTTAGATCTTGATTTACTCATCATTTTTTGTCATATTTTGGTTCGTGCTTCTTGAAAATCAAAGCCCGGATTTTTGTGTTTCAAAGTGTCAAAGTTTATGTTTTTAAGCAAGATCTAGGTATAAGATAACTAGTTGTATAAGAAAAATCAAGGTAAAACATCAAAAGGGTGTGTTTTTGGTGATTTTTGTTGAAAAAGTACGTTTTTGAAGCTAGAGAAACATGTTTTTTGAAGGTAGCGAAACATGTTTTTGAAGCTAGCGATTTATGTAGGTCATGTGATTTATGTAGGTCAAGCGATTTATGTAGGTCAAGCGATTTATGTAGGTCAAACGAAATATGTTTCAAGCGAAATATGACTGGTTGAGTTCAAGCGATTTTTGTCAGTTCTAGGAAACAAAACTCTTCTTAATTTTTCTTAGGTCATGCGAAATATGTCAAGCAAAATATGTATGCAATTTATGTATGCATGCGATTTATGACAGGTTGTTAGTTCAAGCGAAATACGTAATTGTGCAAGACAAAACCCTGTCCAGTTTTCACAAACCAAGCGAAACATTACATTATCATATTCCTTGAGAAACATTACATTTACATATTCCATGAGAAAAATTAAATTGACATATTCCTTGAGAAACATTACATTGACATATTCCTTGAGAAATATTACATTCACCAACATCAATTCTATTTTCACGGTTTCTTATTGATTTAGTAAAATCCCGCGAAATACTCATATTTTCTCGGTTTAGTCAAGACTTGTAAAATCTCGTGAACTAGATTTTCACACTCACATCAACAACAAATCACTTTATCTACTTAAGATCCGTAATTCATTCACAACAACATCAAAATGTCAAATACCAATAACAACTTGCAAACTTAAACATCAAATGCTCTTCACAATGCTATCATGGAAGCAGGAGGTAAAGACAGTCCACCAATGTTAGCACCTGGTAACTATGTTCAGTGGAAATCCTGAATCAAGAGATACATTGACACCAAACCAAACAATGAACACATTCACTATGGTCTCCAGAATCCACCCTACAAATTCAAATGGATTGAAAGAACAATTTCAGTTGCAGAAGGTAGTTCAGAAACAACTACAGAAGGGTTTATGGGAACTTACAAGACTATTTTAGAAGATGTAAGGAAACAATTGGATGCAGAACCTGAAGGTGTTAGATAATTCTAACAGGGATAGATAATGATATCTACTCCATAGTTGATGCTTGTCCAAATACATGTGAGATGTGGAAAGCACTTGAAAGGTTAAAACAAGGTGAATCAATCAATGTTCAAGATCTTGAAACTAATTTGTATTGGGAGTTTGGAAAACACAAGTTATCACGAGATGGTAAATAACTTGAATCGTATTACTCAAGGTTTTACAAGATGATGAACGAGCTTATCAAAAATAAGTGTGATGTTACCAATCATCAAGCTAATGTTTAGTTCTTACTTCAATTACAACCAGAATGGCAAAGGTTTGTGATGCTTGTTAAGCAAAGTCAAGAGTTGAAGATTGTTTCCTATCACAAACTTTATGACATTTTGAAGCAACACCAGAACGAAGTCAATGAGTTAAAAGCTGAAAGACTAGCACGTACTGCTAATCTACTTGCACTTGTTGCTCAACAACAACTAGTTTACCATCCTCAAAACCATCCTACTTACTACACTCACAATTCCTCAACCAGAACACAACAAGCTGCTACCAGAAACAGAGGAAAAGCAATTGTTAATTCTTCTACACCTACTTATGATTAAGAATCTGTTATGGCAACTAAAGATGATGAAATGTCAAAGGAGAAGGAGATTGATAAACTCATGGCTTTAATTTCTCTATCATTCAAAAAGATCTACAAACCTACCAACAACAACCTCAGAACTTCATCAAACACTAGTAGAGCAAATCAGGATAACTCTTTAAGGATTAACAGAGGCACTGGGTATGATAATCAAAGGGCAGTTAATGTTGCTTGGGCTAGGGAGAATGTAGGTGCATAAGAAGTGCAGCAGTCTGGGATTTAGTGTTATAACTACAAGGAATATGGGCATGTAGCAAAGGAATGTCAGAAACCGAAACGGGCAAAGGATGCAGCTTATCACAAGGAGAAAATGCTATTGTGTAAGCAAGAGGAAGCTGGATTTCAGTTGAATGCATAACAAGCTGATTGAAGGGATGACACTCATGATGAACCTGAAGATTAGTAATTGGAAGCATATTATCTGTACATGGCACAAATTCAAAAGGTTTCTCCAGATACTGTTGAGAATCCTGGACCCATCTTTGATGCTGAGCCATTGCAAAAGGTACAAAATAATGATGATAACTATATTGTGTTTGCTAATGATAGAGAACTTCCTGAGAAACCTGAATCTGTTAATGACACATATTTGGTGGAACATGATGATTCTAATGTTATTATTGATTCACTGGATATGAGTAATAATGAAGGACAGGCTGACCATGATGATGATGATCTTGCTAGAGAACGTGATTTGCTTGCTTCTTTAATTGAGAAACTAAAATGTGAAATTAATGACAACAAAAATCCTAATAAATTTTGGGAATCATCAAACAAGACTTTAGTTGATAAATTAAAAGGTGAAATTGAAGATTTCAAAAAAAAAAAGTTTAAAATCATCAAATTTCAAAGAAGCAAACACTGAACTAGCAAAGACTAATCAGTTAATGTTCAAATACATCAAAAAGTTCTAAGATGAACTTGATAGATATCATGATGTGAATTATGATTCAAAGGTTGAACTTGATTGTGCAAACCTAAAGGGGAATTAATTTCATACATAAAATCTTTAAAAAAATCATTTAATGAATACAAAAGAAAGATAAATGATTTAAACCAAACGATTTCAAAAATGAAACAAGAGCTTGTTGCACATCAAGAGAAAATCTCCATAATGTCACAAGAAAAAGAGGCTCAGAAGAAGTTTTACAAAACTCATAAAGACAAAGAAATTGAAAAAGTCATTGCTTTAGAAAACAAAGTCAAGGTTTTGGATGATATTGTGTATAAAACCGGTCAATCAGTTCAAACAATGAATGTGCTTAATCATAATTGTAAAACGAGTTTTGTTAAACCTGAGTTCCTCAAGAAAGCTCAAAGAACGAATCCTCGTCTGTATGATATAAGTTGCTATAATGATAATCTTGCCTTAATGTTAGCTCCTGAATCTGACGAATCGATTCGTCTTGCCCAAGAAAGTCGATCAAAATTAAGTGATTTAATCAAACCTTTTGATTATAAGAACTTGAATAACCTTTATGATTTGTTCGTTCCACAACATGAAAAGTCTGCTGAACAAAGATATTTTTCAAAAAGGTCAAAAATAAGTCATACACCTGTCAAAAATGGAATTTCGAAAGAGTCTTTTAATAAACAAACAACTTTGTTGGAAAAAAGGATGGATGAATCCATTTTGTGGGATCAAAAGTGTAA
The DNA here is from genome assembly GCA_026074375.1 of Tanacetum coccineum. Lineage (NCBI taxonomy): Eukaryota > Viridiplantae > Streptophyta > Magnoliopsida > Asterales > Asteraceae > Tanacetum > Tanacetum coccineum. The sequence continues at coordinate 42,396 of BQNB010005537.1, forward strand.
AGCTCTAAAGAACTTTTCAAGATTAAAAGTAGTGTTGACATGATTTTTGATGGAGTGGAACGTTGCAAATAAACAATTGCTAAACGAACATATTTTGGTCACATAGATCCGTTCATTCAAAACACCATTGAAGGAAATTTTAGTCCACAAATTAGTACAATTTTGGCAAATTTTTAAAAATTTCACTTGTGTTTGAAAGAGGAAATGGTTGATGATTTGAGATACTTTAATTCTCTTGAATACGAAGTAGACTCTCTTAAATCTCAACTAGATACTCAAAAAACACAGTTTTTGAATGAAATCGATCACTCTCCAGGGGATATTATTATCCTGATCACATGAATGCTATACTTGGTATGTATACAAAGCTTGATGAAGTTACCAATTTGCAATGTGATTACTTGGAACAAGTGGAAAAATGTGAACGTCTTGAAAAAGAGCTTTCAAAAAGATCTAAAAATGTCAACAACAAATCTTTTAATGAATTGTCAAAAAGATTTTCTTCACTTGAACAACACTCGATCAATCTTGAACTAGCTTAACAGCAAAGTCAGGAACAACTTAAAAATAACAATGTTTGCAAAAATACGAATCAAATTCATTTCGAGAACTAAATGTCAAATATTTTGAAATTCAAGATTTGAAAGCTTAGCTTCAGGACAAGAACATCGCAATAAGTAAGTTGAATAAACTCATTGAAAAGTTAAAAGGAAAATCTGTGGAAACTAAGTTTGAAAAATCTTTGGTTATTCGTCAACCGAATGCTTTTAAAAGTCCAAGACAATCAGTTTTAGGAAAACCAGCTACGTTTTCAGATTCTCTTGTAAAGAAAGATTTTTCAAAACCAGTCACTGCATAGATTTTACCTCAGAATGTAAAACCAGTTTCTAAGAACACACATGTCATAGCACCAGGAATGTACAAGTTGGACACTAGAACAACACAGTTGCCTCAAGACATTAAGAAAACTAACAAACGCATGTCTTTCTCTACAGGAGTAATTGCCACTACTAGTGTTAGTAGACCATAACTTAAGAGCAATCAATTGGAAGATAGAGTCTTGCATAAAAATAGTGAAGTAAAGACAAAGGAAATAGAAGAACATCGTAGGAATTCTAAGTTTTCTAAGAAAAAAATATATGTAACTATGTGTAATGACAATTTGAATGTTAAGACCTCGAATGTTAAGTTTGTTTGTGTGACTTATAAAAAATGTGTATTGAATGACAATCATGGTTTGTGTGTTCTTCATTATATTAATGGTGTGAATATTAGGACAAAACAGCCAATTGATGTACCTATTAGTGCTAAAGAACCCAAACGAACAGTGAACCAATTTGTTGCAACATCCCTTAAGAAAATCGTTGCTTCAGAATCCACTAAAAAGAAACCTAGAAAATCAATTAGGAAGCTTCATGAGCATGTTAGTAAGACATGTAGATGGTGGTACTCTAAGATCACACCACCAGGATATCAATGGAAACATAAGTCTAGTGTAATGAATGTTACACCAAATGTTAGTATGCCTCTAGGAAACAAGTCTAGAAATGCTAATATTTTGGAATCTAACACTCTTAGGGGATCCACTTTCTCCAATTCTCTATTGTCTTTTAATTCTTTTGCAGCTCATAGAGATAATAATGTTCATCATCGACTCTGGGTGCTCAAAGCACATGACGGGAAATCTTAAGCTTCTAAGTAGTACGGTCAAGTTTGGAAATGATCAAATTGCACCGATTCTTGGTTATGGAGATCTGGTTTAAGGAAATACACTATAAAAAGGGTTTACTACGTCGAAGGGCTGAATCACAATTTATTCTCCGTTGGTTAATTTTGTGGTGCGGATTTGGAAGTTGCTTTTCGGAAGTCCACATGTTATATTCGTGATTTGAAGGGAAATGATCTTCTCATAGGTTCTCGTGGCACAGATCTTTATTCCATCACTCTTCAAAACACATCTACTCCTAATCTAATTTGCTTAATGGCTAAAGCTTCATCGTCTCAAGCATGGTTATGGCATCTTCGTCTCTCACAACTGAACTTTGATACCATCAACTTGCTTTCAAAGTATGATATTGTGACTGGCCTTCCAAAATTGAAATTCGTCAAAGATCATCTTTGTTCTTCTTGTGAATTAGGGAAAGCAAAACATAAGTCTTTCAAGACCAAAACTACCTCAAGTTCCAAAAGACGGTTACAAATTCTACACATGGACTTATGTGGTCCCATGAAGGTAGAAAGCTTTAATGGAAAGAAATATGTGCTGGTAATTGTTGATGACTATTCAAGATATACCTGGACTCACTTCTTGAGATCCAAAGATGAAACAACTCAAGTTCTCATCGATTTCCTCAAACTTGTTCAAAGAGGACTTCATGCTCAAGTTAGAACAGTTCGAACTGACAAAGGCACAGAGTTTTTGAATAACACTCTTCATGAATACTTTGCTCAAGAAGGTATTGAACACCAAACGTCAATTGCTTGAACACCTGAACAAAACGGCGTTGTCAAAAGACAGAATCGTACTTTTGTTGAGGCTGCTCGAACAATGCTAAGCGCAACTAAAGTTCCTTTGTTCTTTTGGGCTGAAGCAATTGCTACTGCATGTTTTACTCAGAACCGTTCACTCGTAATTCCTCGACATGAGAAAACTCCTTATCACATAATCAATGGCCGAAAACCGTCTGTAATATTCTTTCACATATTTGGTTCTTTATGTTATATTGTCAGAGATGGTGAAAATCTTGACAAGATGAAAGAAAAAGGTGATGCATGTATCTTTGTGGATATTCTACTCAGTCAAGAGCTTACAGAGTTTATAACAAGGTAACAAGAGTGATAGTTGAAACCATCCATGTTAATTTTGATGAATTGCCTCAGATGGAGTCAGACCAAATCAGTTTTGATCCCGTTCCAAAATGTCTGACAACGGTACTTGAACAAGATAGTTTAAGTCCCTTTCCACAAAGTCAAGAAAATGTTCCTCAGGCAGCTGAGTCAGTAACAACGTCAAATGAATTGGATTTGCTATTTAGTCTGATGTTCGATGAATTATTCAATGGATCTACTCTAGCTGTTTCAAAGTCTTCCGCTATTCTTACTGCTGATGCATCCGATAAACGTCAACGACAACAAGATTCAACTTCATCTACTCCAACTCTAGCAACAACTGTCACTACTGATGGAAACTTCAACTTGTAAATATTTTTGATTTCTATTTATAAATCTTTTTGAAAAAAAGAAAATACGAAAATATAAAATCTCAAAAAGAAAATATAAAATTAGAAAATTTCAAAATACCAAAAAGAATATTCTCTACATGTCTCTTGGAATCGATAACATTATGTACCTAGAAATGTCGATTAACATTGACACATGTGTGTAAATGAAGTTCGAGCAAGAGTTCAAACGTTTCAAAACATGTCATTTCTAAAAAATTTCTCAATGGCTTATGTACAGTTCAGTGCATAACTCGAACCTCAATGTAAGGAAAGTTTATTTTTAAAGATAACTTATCTTGTCAACGAGAAAGTCCATTTTCTCGAGTCTTGAGCTATTTTACAAGACATCCAAAGTTTTGAGCTCATGACAATGGCTTACAGTTACTTTAGATTGTAACCCGGTCCTGAATGTCATAGGGAAATGTACGCATAAGTGCGCTTACTTTAAAATAGAAGAGAAGTCTTCTATCATGTGTTTTAAAACCGTAGAACACAATTTTCAAAAAGAACTTCTAATGTTAAACTTGTTAATTTGTGACATCTTTCCATAATAAGTGATATTTGCTAAAATTATGTGTTCAACACTCCATTCCTCAGGTAATTTCTCAAAATTGTGGTACTTAAAATGTCATTTTCTGCAGATCAATTTTTGAGGAGGAGCTTTTAAAACCAAAGCCGTTAATGTCTTTTGGGTACATCTCATAAATGTTAATTTTATGTATCAAAAAACATTTTGTGAAATTAAAATGTGGAAATTATAATGTCAATTAATAATATACATTGTTCACTAAGGCATCTCACTCCGTCTTCAACATATTTGTGGCGTCATATAATTTTTTCATTATAATGTCAAGTTTTCCAAAAATTAGTGGTATCCCACATACTGTGTTGAAGGGGAGCTATCAAAAAGATAAAGTCATGCAATATCGTGGTATAACTTTTCTCCCCATGAATTTTTTCATGTCATAAATTTTTAATCAATTGGTATTTCAAATACTAAGAGATTTATTATTTTAAATAAGGGGATAAAATGTGATTAAAATGTGATATAAAAGAATGTGATCTTTAAGACTCTAAGTGCAACTCTTTCCTTCATGTGCAAAACACTTTCTAATCTCGATGCGCATGTGTAGGGGGGTATTTAAAATTGTATGTATCAAAGGTTTTATGGTTCGATCTCTATAACCAACAACCAATTAATCTCACAACGTCGATGAAGTCATAAAGTGGTTTAGGTTAGGTATAAGTCCTACGATCCAACCAGAACCGAAGGGATCTACCCAAGGACAATCCATAGTTAGAAATAGCAGTCCTTAGGTATGATTGGAGATGAATGAGTATAAGGGAATAATGCCGACTAAGATTGAGCTAACACTGGAACAATCATAACAAGGTGTTAGTTATGATATCTTTGTAAGCATTGAAGGGGTTGAAGAATTAAAAAGAAATGTATGAAAAAAAGGGTGAAAAGAAAGAAGCCCTCCACACACTTTAGGCAGAAACTGGGTCAATACAAAATCTATCAAAATCACAAAGATGATTGTTGGTATTGAAGAAAGCCGTCATGGACCCAATGATGCAATGCACAACCCTTCCCAACCATTCGAGTTTCTCTCAAAAGAGACTTGTCTCATTTGTCACGGAGATACACACGTTATCTATTGACATCTCACTATGAGATTGTTGATATTTAAAAGGTGGCAGTCAGCTCCAGCCTCCAATTACTAAAACCAAAGTGCACAAATCGAGTCTAGAGCTAGAAGAGATCAAATTATAAATCTCATTAGGACACAATGTCAAATACACTTGTTGAACATCATTAAGTTCACAAGTTATAGCAAAGAGTCCTACGTATTATCTTTGTGATCTTGCCAGAACATCAGAGTGATACTCTTTAGTATTCACAATGACGATGGAAATCCTACCAGTGCCAACATCAAACAAGCACTGCGGCAGGTGACTTACGAGATTCTATTTGAATCAAACTTATGATAACTGAATATCAAAATCGGTTTAGTATAGGAGTTGACAGATGAAATTTAAAAAGTTAAAACTGTTGGAGTGTCATAAAAACTCTTTTATTCCTTGACACGCCGACTGATTTTCCTAAATCAATTTTCCAATCTTATGTCCATGGGCAGACTCACAAGGGTATCTGGACATAGGAAAGCTAAACACGAATTGAGATAGTAACTTATCGATTCACTCTTACCGTGTTGTCTGCTTTGAGACGCTCTGGTAACGAGAACGGCTAGTGCAGCTGCGAAACCCTGTCAAGGAGATTCTTCTACCTGATCACAAACAGTATTTATACTGATTAACAGGGAACCGTCTTTAATGCAACCTTATTCGACAAAGTGACAAAGACACTTTCGTCCATATTTATTGTTTATCACTAACGTAAACCTGCAGGTTTTTCCAATGATGGCAACACGTAGTCCGTGGCGAGTCAAATTCATTACTACATGCTCACGCTCAAGCTTCAAAGTCAAATCAAGAATCGCCCGTTGTGGAGATTGTTAGCCTTATCTTTGTATAAGTCAAACAAGAATGTAATCAGTATGAGCATGTCGGTCAAAAACACAAGATGATTCAAGACAAGGAGATGATGCAAGATTAAAGATCTCAAGAACCCAAAGTCAAAAGACAAAGGCTCAAGATCAAAATCACATAAATGACACCGAAAGAATGTCATCAGTCATCTTAAGCATGAATGAACAAAGCCGTTACAAATAAGAAAAGACGAAGACAAGACCAATGAAGGCAAAGCTCAAACGTCATATCTTCAACATTGAAGAAGATAAAGTCAAATTAAGATAACCTCCATCAATAATGTCAACGTTGAGGAGATCAAAGAAGATGTAACACCCCCAAATTGGGTCGCAGCGGAATAAGGGTCTGGGGCGTGTTACTTCAAGATCAACAGCACAAGATATATAAGAACGACACAAAAAGTCGTTTAAAATGATACATTGGATTTAATTGAAAGACTTAATACAAAAGCATATAGCTTTACTATTGTCTGACGGCTATTGTAAGGGTATAAATTCCCTTTCATGCCTTAGAGAGGGTGGTTAGTTCATTTTATCATACACAAGTTTCTTTCTCTCACTAAGTGTTCCAACTCACTCTTTCTCTCTCTAGAATTTCCTTCTCATTTAGTCATCTTAGATTGATGTCCTACAAGTCCCAAGCTTTTCCATCCACTCGAACATGCTTACACATATTACACCAATCTGTTAAAGTCGGGCAGTGATGACTTGTTAAACTGGACACACTCAGGACTTTATATTTAATCTATACAATAGGACAAGAAATACCATGGGTCTCACCATAAGATTAGAATCAAATACTGATTGTTACATGCATTGCTAGTTTGTCCCAAGGACACACTGTGCGCATTTTTCTTATAAGCATTTTATAACATTCCATAGATTAATAGAACTTCCATAATTAAGATCTCGTTTTCAACTAAAAATATTAGGGATATAAATTATGATTTGATACATATTCTATCATAAAACATATGCCATTAATGGTAGTGTATATGTAAGAACTTACTTGCGATACACTCGTTACACTTGTCCATCCATTCTACCAATCTTGCTTCTTCTGGAACTAAAGAAGGAAGTTGCTTTAGATGGAGTGCCTCGTAGTTCCCTAAGTGACATCCTCAAATAGAGATACCATCAACATATACAACTAAAGAAACAATTTGCTCGCTAGCCGCAGAGACGGATGCCATCATAATAACTATCAAAACTATTATTTGCCAACAACATACTTTCTTTAAGCAGATATACAAAAAATAATAATGGCAAACACCTAAATCACTGGGGAAAAATTATAATCGAAAGAAAATTACTTGTAGATGGGTAAGTTTCTTAATCAAGTTTATCCACAGAAAGTTTAGTTGAAGAAAACGCAATTGTTGCTACAACACGCAATTTAATAGCTTATGAAGTTCCTAAATCCATGAAAGAATAATAACGCCTAAATTATACATGTTTTTGGTGGCGTTATTTATATATATTTTATCATTTCTCATGAACTTTCAATACTTAATAGCATGAAATACTTGCAGGTTTACTTGAAGACATCCCAAGCTCAAATCAAACAAAGATCAAGTACTTATACACTTCGTAAATCAAGATACAAGAAAAGATAAAGTCTCAAGCTGAAAAGTGAAAATGTGTGCCGCACTTACCCCTTGTGCATCGTACTTCTCCTCAAAGTCAAAAGAGTTAAAGGCCTGGTCAAAATAGTGCATTAACACACCAAAATTCTCACACATTTCATAAACTCATTCTTACACACTCCTCTTATCTCACACATAATCCCTCTCCTTTATGATATTCTAAACCTTCCCAACCTTCTCCTAAGCCATAAACACCATACCTTTTGAAGATTCAAGATCAAACAACCAAGAACGAAGAAGAATATCATCTTAGTTTATTGAAATAATGAAGTTTCTTGTTGAATCAAGTTATGTTATGAACTATATAGCCATGAGAGGCTAATTATCTCATGACTACTCGGTTGAAATGTTATGGATAATAAAATAAGTGTTTGGTTAGTTGTGTATCTCTATTAATCTCAAGCTTATGTTGCAACCCTATTATGTCTTATCTTGTCGGGTTTTGCTTATCAACTTAGATTATATAATTGTATCATTATAGGTCGAAAGACCTGTTGTGATCTATATGGTTTTAAAGATTTGTCTATGGTCTTTATCGTCTGTGTCGAGAAATCCACTTTCATTTAAATTTGATAATAAAATAAGCTTTGATATAATAAGTAACTTGATCATTTGAGTGACACATTTTGTTTAGTCAACTAAATATAAGTCTTAAGTTAATTAAATTAATTTGTGAAAACGTTTTCTGACGAGAAATCCTTTTTATAAGTAAAAAGTTCCATCTTGGAGGTCTTAATCATTACCATTACTTATAAATTATTCTCAACTATCCGAGTAGTCATCCTTATTATCATAGGTAAAACAAAAGTTATTTTCAAAGTTGTTAAAGTCTATTTTCTATCTGATTATTTGAACACTAGTCAAATCCCTGTGGACGACCTGGTCTTACCTAAAAAAGATTATACTACATACGTGGGTTATACTTTTACCCGTGTATTTCCCTATAATAAAATTAGTATTTTTAGTCATTATAAATTTAAAGCTTTTGAAACACATCAAAGTTTTTGGCGCCGTTGCCAGGGATTTTTAAGTTGTTCTGTAATCAACTCTGGAAAATTATTTTAACTCCCCCTCTTTTTCAAAAATCGTCGTACAGTTTTCTGGCAAACTGACCTAAACGATACATACATGTGCTTCCAATTTTGAACTTTTTGAACCATTACCTGAACCTAAACGTACTATGAATCGAAGACTTCATCGGCGAAACAAAAGAGTTCCATTCGAGCAAAGAAACAATCCACCTTAACACCCGAGAATTGTCTATCCGCCAATTCTTGACATCAATTACTTTGTCACTTCCCTGATATTCTTCGAAATTACGATCCAATAGATGATGAACCCATGTAGGCTGCCGACCGTGTTGTCGCTCTGACTCCTAGTTCCGCAATCACTATTCCTGAAACCCCAAACGAATTTGCCATTAAAGGTAACCACTTGACTCTCATCAAAGGAAACCAATTTGATGGTAGAACCAAAACCGATCTTCACAAATACATTTATGAATTCCTTGGAATCTACGATATGTTTAAATACAAAGATACCAAAAATAAAGTTGTCCGCCTAATGATGGTTCCCCTATCACTCACTGGAGAAGCAAAAACATGGCTAGACGAACTCAACGAAGGAACTATCGAAACGTGGGATGAACTTCAAAATGCTTTCATTAGCCGATTCTTTCCCCCCCAGCTCTTTTTGACCGACTCCTCGAAGAAATCCGTGCTTTTTCCCAACATGAAAATGAATCTCTACCGATGCTTGGCTTCGTAAGAAAGAAATGATCTGAAATTGCCTTGGTCATAATCTGTCCAAGGCAATATTATAAAAATCATTTACCATGGTCTCAACGAAATAACCCAAGAAGTTCTAAATGCCACAGTCGTTCGGAATGTGTATTTTTCCTATATAAATAAACACGAATTCAGCTTATCAGCTCTCGGAAGATAAAGTCTTACTCAGCTCGACTAGAGCTTATAAATCAAAAATCCAAATCATCTCTTAAGAAAACTGTTGCTTTCGCCGCTGAAGGTAGCAGTAATTCCAACACTGACAAAATTATGGTTCGAATGGATGCCATGACCATAAAAATGGATGCTTAGTACAAAGAACTCCAATCTCCTACAGAACAACCAACACCCTATCTTGACGATGATAACATGCCTATGTCTCGTGAAGAAGAGGCTAAATTCATGCAAACTTTCCGTAAGACTCGTTTTTACAATGATTACTGTAACACCCCCAAATTGGGTCGCAGCGGAATAAGGGTCCGGGGCGTGTTACTTCATAGATCAATAACACAAGATGTATATAGAACGATAAAAAAGTCATTTAAAATTGATACATTGGATTTAACAAAGTATTTGTTACATAAGCCGAAGCTTCACTTGTCCACTTGTTCAAAATACAAAGATTTCTAGCCCATACAGTTATACAAAATGTAATGCGACAAAATCTTTAATGCATGATATCCCAATCAAAACCACCAATGTATCCCTTGCACCTCGTGCTTACTGATCCCCTGAAAAACATTGCTTTAAAACGTCAACAATAATGTTGGTGGGAATCATAGGTTTTGATTAAATCATTATATTGTAGGACCACAAGATTTCCCAAGTGTATGATAATGCAACAGATGCAGACATCATATAAATGTAATTACGTTGCCCTAAGCTCATGACACTGAAGCTCGACATAAATGAATACCATATAAATGGCCTACATTGCCCGTGATGATGTTCTAACCCGCAACATCCTATGTTTGACATGGTATACGTTCGTTTGCCCAGTGATAGCTAATCACCCGAACGGGGATGTCAATCCCAATAGATCTATTCATAACATTCGCCCTCACAATCCAGTAACTGACAGTTCATGATAATGGGCTTAACTAGGGTTATCGCTACTTAGGTAACACGTAAATCATAATATGAAACTTAACCACTTATGTCCAGTTATAAAACATTGCATGTTTCTCACCCCAAAAACTTTGTAAAACAAAAGCATGTAAAATGTGGGGCTATGAACTCACCTTTAGTGAGCGGTTAACAAGAATATCACAGATAATGTGCCACGCAAATCGTCAGATGCAACCTATTTAAATTAAGGTCGTATAAGTACTAATCACATTGGGTAATTACTACCATGCATAATTCTATAACTATATCAATCCTAATTGTTTAGGAAAAAAAATTGTGTTTAATATGTTAAAACGTTTATTATTGTCGTTGTAGTAAAACTGGCGTAACTTTCGCGTTTTATGCTCGATTTTGACGTTTCTTATGCCCACGCTTTCGTATTAGGACGAGTTATCATAATTTGACATTTTCATAACTTTGATCCTCTAATGAACATAATTTTTTACATGTTTCATACCAGTTTATTAAAGGCTATTTTTTAGTTTTAATTATCGTAAAACCCGGTGTAAAACGTCATATTTTATTCGTTATAGCTCCGTTTTTAGTGATTCTTTCGAGCACGTTCTCGTAATTGAAAGTTATACTTATTTATGAGGTTTACAAAAATAAAAGTTTCTGTCATGAATAGTAACTTTTATAAAAATAGTTTTATAAAAGTATTAATTGTCCGTAAAACTAGCGAAATTTCATAACTCGTTCGTTATTATATTTGAAATTACGATCTTATCATTTTGGTTATCCCAAAAAATTTTGTTATAATTTTGTTAAACATCCAAAATTTCTGTTTTGAATTATTTTTTATAAAAAGTTTTATAAAAATTCTTTTTTAGACTCCGTATATTACGTTATAACTTGTTTTTACCGTATCTTTTTCGTTATTAATCCGTTTTTCGAGTTTCTTATCTTTTTGGAATCGTCTTGAGATGTAGCATTTTATAAAAATATAAAATAGATATGTTTATTTTCGAATTTTGGACAGAATCTTTGAATGACTTTGTTAAGTCCATATGTAACCTTGTTTTTATACTTTCCCACTTTTGTAATCTACCAAAAATCTTATATACCATATATGTTATATATATCATACATATATTAAAGTCCATAGTTCCATATATTGTCCATATATGTCCAAAGTACCAAGTCCATAATAACACTTTTAACCCTTAACTTTCATAAGTAACCTTTTTACTACAAGTTCATACATAGCCATTTTTACATATAAACCATAAGTGTACAAGTGTTATTCTTCCATCATGACTTTATTTTAGTGTTCATATAACATGATTAAAAGTCCATAATCAACATTAACATGTCATTTGCATTTCTTTTACTTGAAACCTTATATAAATTACTTTTTAAACCCTAATAAGACATTAATCTAGTTTTTATGCTTAACCAAGAGTGTAAATCACTTATGTGTCCTTTTTAACATGATGTTATCAACAACATATCTCATGTAAAAGTGTATTAAATGATGAAAACAAGTAAAAACTCCTTTTTACATGTTAAAAATCCTAAATGGTGATTCAAGCTATAAAGAAGTAACATATGCATATAATGATAATTGTAAGAACATAAAGAGTTCTAGATGACATTATGATGAATGAAGATGATGACTAACACAATCTAAACCCTTGTTTAGATTAGAAACCAAAGCTTGCACAATATGAACCCTAGTTTTCCAAGTGAAAACCTTAACTTTCCTTTTCTTGATTAAAGCTTGAATATGGTTAACCAATGCTTGTAAATGCCTTAGAATATCTTAGGAAGGATGTGTAATGGCTTGAATGGGTTGTAAAATAATTTGTATGGATTGCTTAAAGGGGTGAATGTTTGTCGTGGCTTATATGAGAGCCAAAGGGATGGTTTTTGCTTTTTGATAAGTGATATAAGAGTATGTATGATATCTCTCACTAGGTACTTGCATTATATGAGTTAGAAGAGTCAAAAAGTTTGCAATAGTTAGTCTAAGAAACGTATGAGGTGTCTTAAGGAAAGAAAAATAGTCAAGGAAATTAAAGTCATGGGCTCTGTTTAGATGAGCTAGGCGATGTACAAAGACACGTGGTATGAAATTGGGTCACTTATTCATATGTTGTTGTTAGCCGTGGGATGGGGGGGGGATGGATAAGGGTTCTAGAAGCCCTTTTGCACTTACTTATTATTTAGCAAAAGTTTTACTAGTTACTAGTTGTAGCTATTATATAAAAGATGTTTACTTGCAAGCATTTGTATATTGTTTTATTTTCTCATGCACAAAGTGAAACATAATGTTAACTTGAGTAAATTTAATAAAACTTTAGGTATTGGGTACAATCGTGGGTATTTGTTGAAGCGTTTAGAAATTATTTATGTGGTTCCGGGTATGCTTAACGCACTTTATCGCGAAACGAATAAAATTTATGTAACCGATAAAAAATAAATGAACAATGACCATAATTATTCTCAAAATAATTATTTAATACTTGATTGATGTAAACATTTAATTGTTTGATGCCCGTTTACATTGAACGCTAATTTTTGGCGTACGCGATTTAACCTAACGTTTACAATTTCAAGCAAACACGTACAATTCAAAAAGGTACATTGTGAATTTATTGATGTCGTCAATGACTTGAAAACACAGGGTGTTATAGACTTCCCCCGTTAAACGAGCCTTGTCCTCAAGGCTCATGATGCAGCACTTGACGACGGTGTGGTCTTGGTGAAGAGGTGTGGATATTTCTTCTTGAATTGGTCTTCACGTTCCCACGTGAACTCAGGACCTCTCTTGGAGTTCCATCGAACTTTGACCAATGGGATCCGACTTCGCTTCAACCGTTTAACTTCACGGCCCACTATTTCTAATGGTTCCTCAATGAAATGAAGCTTGTCGTCGAGATGAAGTCCGTCCAACGGAACAGCTAATGGTTCGTCGGCATGACACTTTTTCAGGTTGGACTCATGGAATGTATTATGAACTCTGCTCAGCTCTTTAGGAAGTTCGAGCTTGTAAGCAACCTCTCCGACCTTTTATAACACCTTGAAAGGTCCAACATACCTAGGGTTTAACTTCCCCCGTTTGCCAAAATGTACGACCCCTTTCCAAGGCGAGACTTTAAGCATAACTTTATCCCCGACTTGGAATTCCATTGGTTTACGCTTCAGATCGGCGTAACTCTTCTGTCGATCACGAGCGGCTTGCATCCTTTATTTGATTTGGATGATTTTCTCAGTGTCTCTTGAATCAGTTCTGGACCGAGTATTTGAGCTTCTCCATCTTCAGTCCAACAAACAGGTGAACGGCACTTTCGACCATAAAGTGCTTCGAATGGTGCGGCCTTGATGCTAGTGTGATAGCTATTGTTATATGAGAATTCGACTAATGGCAAATGGTTAACCCAACCCTTTCCAAAGTCGATTGCACAAGCACGCAACATATCCTCGAGAGTTTGAATGGTCCTCTCGCCTTGCCCGTCTGTTTGTGGATGGTACGTAGTACTCATATTTAAATTAGTACCCAAAGCGTTCTGAAGTGACCTCCGGAAATTTAGACGTGAATCTCGGGTCGCGATCACAAATGATTGAGACAGGTATTCCATGTCTCATGACCATCTCCTTTAGGTACATTCTTGCAAGTTTGTCCAAAGGATCAGTCTTTCTCATTGGTGTGAAGATCGCAGACTTAGTGAGTCGGTCAACGATCACTCAAATTGTGTCATAGCCTACCCAAAATTGGTCCTAGCCTTGAGAGGTCTTTGGAAGCTTCGTGACAAAATCCATAGTGATGTTGTCCCACTTCCATTCGGGTATCTTGGGTTGTACCAACAATCCTGATGGCCTTTGATGTTCGGCCTTGACCTTAGCACAGGTCAAACATTTGCTAACATAAGTGGCTATGTCGTCTTTCATGTTGGGCCACCAATATAGCTTCTTCATGTCTTGGTACATTTTGTCGGAACCCGGATGAATAGAGTATTTTGATTTGTGGGACTCGTGCATGATCACAGTCCGCAAATCGCCATAACAAGGTAACCAGCTCCTGCCATTGAGGCACAGGGTTCCATCCGCACGTGGTTCCAACTTTTGTTCTCTAATTGCTTCTGGAAATTTAGCGTTTTCAATCAACATTCCCCCAACGTCTTCACTCTTAATGTTCTCTGGTTTTCGCGCTTCAGTCTGAGCATTTAAGATCTGTTTGGGAAGATCCAAGCTAATAGTCATGACTAAGGCTCGAACTCTTAATGGTGGTTCACGTTCTTTCCTGCTCAAGCATCAACAACGACATTTGCTTTCCTCGGGTGATAACGAATATCGCAATTGTAATCACTTAGCAACTCTAACCATCGGCGTTGCCTCATGTTCAACTCTTTTTGATCTAAAATGTATTGCAAACTCTTGTGATCGGTGAACACCGTACACTTAGTTCCATATAAATAATGTCTCCAGATCTTGAGAGCGAACACCACTGCACCAAGTTCTAAATCATGAGTCGTATAGTTCTTCTCATGAATTTTTAACTGGCGTGATGCATAAGAAATCACCTTTTCTCTTTGCATCAACACAGCGCCCAAACCTTTCTTTGAAGCGTCGCAGTATGCGATGAAATCTTCGCTTCCTTCAGGTAATGCAAGGATTGGTGCACTGCACAACTTTTGCTTCAACAGTTGAAAAGCTGCTTCTTGTTTATCGCCCCACTCAAACTTGACCTTCTTTTGAGTAAGCTTAGTCATTGGTTTGGCGATCTTTGAAACCCCTTCAATGAATCTTTGGTAATACCCAGCAAGACCTAAAAATTGACGAATCTCCGTTGGTGACTTAGGAGATGTCCAATCTTTAATGGCTTCAATCTTGGCTGGATCCCACAGACTTCTTCATTTCGATCATATGACCGAGGAACAAGTACTTTGGAAAATCAAAATTCACATTTGGAACTTGGATACAACTCCTCCCTTCTTAAGCAATTCTAAGATTTGCTTAAGGTGTTCTTCATGTTCTTGTTTGTTCTTCGAGTATATCAGAATATCGTCAATAAAGACAATCACGAATTTATCCAGATATGGTTTACACACCCGATTCATAAGGTCCATGAATACGGCAGGTGCGTTTGTCAGACCAAACGGCATAACTTGAAATTCGTAATGGCCATAACTGGTTATGAAGCACAGTCTTCTGAAGTCTTTATTCTCGAAAACTCTCAATAATGTGATAACCTGACTTAGGTCAATTTTCGGGAGTAGACACGTCGACCTTGAAGTGATCAAATAAATCATAAATTCTTGGGAGCGGATAACGGTTCTTCACTGTTAGTTTGTTTAATTCCCGATAGTCAATGCACATCCGGAATGATCCATCCTTCTTCTTGACAAACAAGACCGGAGCTCCCCAGGGTGAGGAACTGGGTCTTATAAAGCCTTTGTCGGACAGCTCTTTCAGTTGCTCCGATAACTCTTTCCTTTCGGAAGGCGCCAATCGATAAGGTGCCCGTGCTATAGATGCAACACCAGGTACCAAATCAATTTGAAACTCCACTTGTCGAGTCGGAGGAAGACCCGGCAAGTCCTCAGGAAATACTTCGGGAAAGTCTCGAACTATTGGTACGCCCTTAAGTCGCTTCTTCTCCGACTTGTCTTTAACCTCCTTTGCAGTGACATGTGCCAAAAAGATAGGAAATCCTTTTTGCATGTACTTCTGCGTTTTCGTGCACGAAATGATATTTAATCGTGTCGCATTTCCCGGGTTACTTCCGTCACCATGTATGATTAAGGTTTCATTTCCCCAGGGAATGTGGACAATCTTCTCGGCACACACAATGACCGCTTGGTACTTCGACAACCAATCCATACCGATTATAGCATCGAAACTACCAAGTTCTACGGGTATTAAGTTGATTTTGAATGGGTGATTTAGTAAATTCTCTAATGGCGAGCAAATTCGATAGCAAAATTGTCTTAGGGCGACTAGTAATGTGTCTTGGCTTCTCGGCTTAGGATTTGGTATAAGATGATGCCCACTTTATAGTAAGACGGAGTGAAGGTCTGCTAAGTTGATACGACTACTAATTCGATTTCCAAAAGTAAACGCGTTCTATGAATACGCACACAAAACATGATATAAGTAGAAAATTGTTTCATTAAGAGGTTTTTAGAGTGACTACTCTCAGCACGGCATGGTACCTTCCTGAATTATACATAGTTGATCAGGCCATGTATAATTGAGGACTAACGATGCATTGCTCATTTTCGTCAGAACCTAAGTTAATATTAACGAAATTCTCCTAATACGATAATTGGATAGATAATTTGAAATCATTCGTACAACTGAAATTTAAGGGAAATACAACGAGAACTCCTAAGGAGATAAAGTCTAAGATAGTTTCAACTTAGGATTTGCTAGGCAAGAGGGTAATACAACGAGAACTCCTAAGAAGATTTTTAACAATACAAAAAAAAACAAAAGGGTTCTTTTAAGATAGTTTCAACTTAGGATTTTTTATTAGGCAATGGGAGACCTTTATCTCTCTAAGCTTTGATCTCATCTTTATGTTGGGTTAGGGTCTTGATCGGTTTCTCTTTCTCTTTAAGGTATGCACCACTCCCATGTGCTCCAGTACCTCCGATTTGGTTTTTATGGACTTTGGATCTTTCGCTTCTGGGCAATCCCTATTGTAGTGCTCCCTGGTTCCCACATGTCATAGCAATTAACCTTTCTGAACTTGTCCTTGTGCATCTTTGGTTGTTAGCAGTATTGTTCATTTGTAGGCTCCTAACAGTGACGGGGACCATTATGGCACCCACTATGTTGCACCTGTTGCATTTGGGAGGACATGGACCATCATGATGATAGTTTGCTTTTAGGGACACAACGCTTTGGCCCCGTCGTAATATTTCTTCTCCCTGTTTGCCTTGCTGCGTTAAGCTTTAACCAGTATTTTGCCCTCTTATTTAGTGTTGTTGGTTATGATTGTTCTTGGAAGTGTTATTCAACTTCCTCTGTTGTTTCTTGATTCCCACATTCATAGCAATTAGCCTTTTGACTTGTCCCCGTGCCTCTTTGGTGGTTAGTAGTATTGTCATTTGTAGGTCTCTCCCAGACTTCCACACTCATAATAGGTGTGAGTTCGTTGATTCCTAGCAGCAGTAGGATTCTTACACTCCTGGGTCATGTGGCCAACCTTCTTGCAATTCCCGTTCTTTACAGTACATTGCCCATTGTGGTTACCTTCCCACTTTCTCTTGTTGTTAGCATTCTCTGCTACCTTGTATTCTTGTTGTTCGGTCTGACTTATTGGCTTACGGGCCATGTTGGTTTTTGTCTCATAAATGGCAATAGCCTCGATAGCATTAGCCACTCGCTGGGCTACAACCCGCTCAATTTCCTCAACACTCATCCCTT
Source organism: Tanacetum coccineum (assembly GCA_026074375.1). Lineage (NCBI taxonomy): Eukaryota > Viridiplantae > Streptophyta > Magnoliopsida > Asterales > Asteraceae > Tanacetum > Tanacetum coccineum. The sequence continues at coordinate 60,101 of BQNB010005537.1, forward strand.
GATTAACAGTTGTCATTGTTTCCTGAAAATCACAGGGAACAAAATGTATATGAAGTTTTATTCAAGGGAAAATCATAACACTCTGTGATCCCAACAAGTAGGTAAGGTGAGACCACGTTATGCGTAGATATAAGATAACAGCAACCATGACATAAAATAAATCCCCCTCGTACAGTAGCATGATCATAACCAACAACGTAAGTTAATACTTAATACATCGTTTTACATGAGTAAAAGAGTATAAGCTTTTTATTAACACTACCAACCGAGTATTACTCAAGTTTAGTGGAATACAAAATAAGCTACACTGACAATCTATTTGTCCATGGCCAGGGTGCCTCTCAAGATTCTAGATGCTAGACTCTTATGTTATCTTTAAGTGACTCAACATTCTCTGGTGGTGGTGATGATGAAGGTAGTGCAGCAGCAAACTCGGTAATGCCTGCCTTAGCAGATGGTGATCGTGGAGTATGGTGTTAAATAGACATCCATACTATACGGGATTTGGTCTCAAAAGACAAGATGATATGGTGTGGAGAGGTAGGTGGTGTAGAAGCAGACTTCTCAGTCTCAAATGCCTCTGTATTCTCAGCTTGAGGGGACAGGATCATCTGTAGGTACAGTAGAAGGGTCGGTCGGAGCTAGGTGCTCCTCCTCCTCCTCGTCCTCCTCATCCTTCTTAACATCATCATCATCGTTGTCATCATCAGATGACTCATTATCATAATTGTCTCATCCGTCGGCAGGATGGTCAGCAGGATCCTCCTCAGGGTCCTCCTTATCCTCTTCCGGATCGAAGTCAACAATGTAGCCTGGTGATAGGGCTGTAGGTGAGGCATCAGCAGATATAGGCTGATCCTTCATTGGTCCCTCTAGCTCCTCATCAGAAGCTTACTGGAATCTCTATGGCTCGGAATTAATATAAACAAACGTGTAGGTAACCGTCGATAATGAGAACATAATTGCTTGCAATGAGCAAAACTTAACTTATACATTATATAAGGCTGTTATGGTGAATACGAGTATGCACTTATGGCATGAATGAATGATGGTAAGGTATCATATTCGATAGCTTAATGTTTAGGTAGCGCTTAGGACCTACGAGCTTATCGTACTACCTTGCTTTAAAGAAATATTCCCCTATTTATATAAATAGCCCTTATATAAATAATTGTAGAGTTGTGCGAAAGAATGCAAACTCATCTTTGTATATATACAATATACCCTCATAGTAATATACGTACTATAATATAAACACGTATATCAATTATGAATGCATCTAGTCCCACTAATGCAATCAACTAGTGTATGCATGAATGTATGCACATATGTATGTCCCGTGTACAACCCCGTTATTTTTGTATGAATTTGTTGTTTGAAAATGGTTATAGTCCAGCAAAAACATTTGACCTGGTTCTCTATAACCTTGGCTCTTGATACCAATCTGTAACACCCCCAAATTGGGTCGCAGCGGAATAAGGGTCCGGGGCGTGTTACTTCAAGATCAACAGCACAAGATATATAAGAACGACACAAAAAGTCGTTTAAAATGATACATTGGATTTAATTGAAAGACTGATACAGAAAGCATAAAGCTTTACTTGATCCACTGTTGAGTATTAACAAAAGTTGATAATGATATTTCCCAAAATATGATGCACCTAAATCTTTAAGCGTGCAATCCAAAATGTAACCCAATGCATCCTTCATCCATGCCTATTGATCTCCTGAAAACATGCTTAAAAAAGTCAATATTAATGTTGGGATTCATAGGTTTGATAAATCGTAATGTTTAGGCCCGCAAGATTTTTTTTTTTATAGTGAAATGCAACACATGCACGCATCACAAAACTAGATTACATTTACACTATGCACGATGACACTGAAGCCGACAGTTCTGTTCGCATAATATTTGCTACTCGAGCCCGCAATGAGTGTTTAACCCGAAAACTCCCTAAAATTCGACAATGTTATATCGTCGTTCTCGTGATAGCAAGTCACCCGAACGTGGAGGTCCGTGTATCCCGAATAGATCTAATTAAATAACAATAACGCGCACAACTATGTAATTCCCAACTACATCTATGCAATTGACAGTTCATGATAATGGGCTTAATTTGGATTATCGATACTTTAGGCATATCATGTAAGCAATACTTGCCGACAATTTTTAAAACAACGCATCTTTCCACCCCAAATAATAGAAATCAGTAAAACTGTAAAAAGTTGGGCTATTGAACTCACCTGTGAGTTCAGATAATCCAAATTATCGCAGATATAAGCGTCACGTAAAAGAATCGAATGCAACCTAAATTACATAGTCGTATAATTACGAGTACTTGAATATAATCTTATAGTTTTACATCGTACTATCGTCGTGGGGGGTTAGGCTAACATAATTTAAGTAGGTCATGACATGACGTTCGAGGATTAGGCACACTTTAAATCGTAAATCCCAACTAACTTCGTCGAAAACGCCATCCGAAGAGGCCTCATTATCAACTCCTAGTAATATAGTACTTTTGATATCCACATAACATTCTATTATAGCTCAATCACCAACTAATGGGTTTGGAAAAATTGTTTTTAATAAGTTAAAACGTTTTATAATACTCCGTTTTTAGTAAACACTGGCGTAACTTTTGCGTTTAAGCCCGGTATCTTTTCCTCGCGTTTCTTATTCCATCTTTAGTATTAGGCCGATTATCATGAAGATGACATTTTCGATATTTTGACCCTCTGGTGAACAGTAACTTTTACTGTTCACATCAGACGTGAGTTTTATAAAAATCGTATTCGTCGTCGTCGAAAAAGCCCGTATGTGTCGAATTTTATTCGTTATAGCGTTCCGTTTTTCTGAACGATTCTTTCGAGGACGTTCGCGTTTTGAAAGTTCTCTAAATTTATGAGGTTTACAAAAATATTAGCTTTCTGGATCATGAATAGTAACTTTTATTAAAAATAAGTTTTTTTATAAAAAGTTTTAATTTGTCCGTAACGCGCGAAATTCATGAACTCAATGTCGTCTATATTAATTGAAAGTTTCGATATCCTTATCATTTTGGAATCCTAGAAAAATATGTATTATTATATTAAAATATCAAACTAAGCTGTTTGATATAGAGTTTTATAAAAGTCATTTTATAAACTCCGTTTAATTATCGTATGAACTCGTTAATAACGTAACTGTTTGCGTTATTATTACGTTTAATAAGTTCTTACCTTTTCGGAATCGTCCGTGATTTGTATTATTATATAAAAACATAAAATACCCGCTGTTTTGGAATCGATAACCTACGTCGCAAAATATTCTTTTATATAATTTATTTATATAATATGTTTTTAATACGTTTCAACCTCACTATTTATCACAAGTCTGTTTGTATAACTATATAAATTAATGTATATCGTATAATATTGTCCATATGTTCATATTTGTCCAAGATCACAAGTTATTAACTTTACATGAAATCATAACTTTCTTAATTAACTTTTATTTTCTAAAGATCATCCCATAGAAACCGTCATAGGAAGTCTAAATCAAAGAACCTTAAGATCTCAAGTACTAGAAAGAAAATGATTTCCATGACACCTTTCGCCTCATGAGCAAGAATAGAAATCATGAATCCTTCTCAGTACTTCCTTTAGTCTTTCTTGGAATATGGTTCATAAATCTTTGATTTGCTTTCTTTAAAATGAGTGTTTCAGGAGCTCAGAAGATTCTTGAGTAGTAATCCAACTCATTATTCAAATTATGACTTGGATCACAAATTCGATCATCTTGACAGTTTTGAGTTTGAGCAAGAAATCGGACATACTATTTGCTTGGAGATCGAAAAATATCAAGTTGCCTCTCAAGATATTTCTTCTACTCCATATGTTTTACCAACATAAAACATGAAAATATCTATATCCTTTTCCAAGATGAAAAGAATATGACCATGACATCCATCTCACACATGCAATGTTGGGGTCATATTAAATCTACTTGCTCAAATGAACCTATTCCAACTTATGCAAATTTAGAAATCCAAACGCTTAAAACCTTTCTCTTAAATACTTCCTCATTTGTGTCAAATCATTTTCTTACATCTTAGTACATTGTTTAATACAAATAAAAATGTTTTTTGACTTTTCCCGTGAACGTATACAAAGAAACACATGGTCAATATGTCGTTTCAAACACATTCATTGTAGCTATATTAAAAGGAGGCTTAAGGTGTTTCTCAAAAAAAAATATATCATCTTTCCTTGTCCTTGAGTCGAGAAAACCGCACCTCCAACATATCATAAAAATTTCTTCTTCTAATTTTTTTCCCGATCGGCGGTGCCATTCAAGTTTCAAACTGGTGCTCTTCATTGAATAGCACCGGCGGAACCGCCTGAACTGTATGACATTTTTTTCATACGAATTTTACAAAACTCATTTCAAATTTTCCCTCCATATCTCATCAATCAGCCCCTAGGGTTAGAGGTTGACTTTAGGGTAAATCTAATCATTAGATTACATCAACATTAACAAGTAATGCATTAATATTGACCTCCATCTTCTTCTATAAAAGGAAGTGATTTGTAACTTCATTCACATCATTCTCCCTCATAATGCCTAAAGAAAACAAAGCTAATTTAAAGACAACCGCTAGGATAAGTGTAAGGCCATGTTGCTTCAACAATCCACGAACTTCATCACCTCCCTATCCACTATTCTTACCTCTATCAGACTATACTTCGGCTCCTCTACCAACTTCTCTAATCTCTACTTCTCTTATTTCACCAACTCATCATAATAGTGACTTATTGACTACTCCTAGATCAACACCTCCACCTTTGACTTCACATCCACCAGTACCTACCCAACCATCTAAGCTCACATCACCTCTTGCCATCAACCTTGATCCCATAGAACTATTGGTCTCCACTCCACCAACCTCTCCCTAAGCTTTCCTTGAAACTCTTGATGATTTCCCACCATCAACTACTAACCCTCCACCACCTTGACTATCTTTTGACACTATTAAACGAATGGCAAATGCACATCCTCCTATTCCACTCATTGATACAACCTTCCCCTTGCCAACTCCAAACTTGGAACCACCTGTCCCATCATTTCCACTGCAATGTTCACCAAATTTACCTTCAATCGTCCCACCACTTCCGCCATTAGGACCTAATAATCCTTTTCCCATGCTCACCCATGAAATGTTTTGTGAACATTACCAAAGAACTCAAGTCTTAGTTGACAATCTCCAAGGAGAAATGAGATTCATTCTCAATCATATTCTCGACCTCATAAATGTTATCATGCATAACATCTAATAATAAGACTTAAGAAGTAGAACAAAATAATATATCCATTAGGAATTTTCGTTAAGAATCTCTTGCTCTCTTTGTCTTATTGTAATGTATTTTATGCTATCTCTAATAAAAAATAGTTGTGCTATATCAATTGTTATCTCATGATCATTCAAAATTATGTTCAAAATTCATGGACTTTGACTTTTTATAAGTCAGCCGGTTCTGTTCGACAACAAGCCGCTTCCATTGACAGAACAAAACCGGTTGGCCGGTACTACAGTGTGTTTTTCTATTTCTTGGACATCTAACGTTTCTTTGTAGGTACTCACAAAGCAAGGGGGGTCACCTCTCATTATTTCTAACATATTTTTTTGTAGCTACCTTAGCATTTTTCACGGGGGAGCTTTCTGTCTTGCCAAACTTCTTGATTTACATACTAAGCATTCTATCTTTTTGTTTTGGCAAAAAGGGGGAGAAAGAACTAGTTTAAAATACATCTAAAACCAATAAATCAATCTCTTGTATTTTAAGACTATGTTTTGTCATCAACAAAAAGGGGGAGAATGTTAATATAAATAAACCGGTAACAAATTATTATCTCACGATCTTATCTCACGATCTTTCTAGATTAGCAATAAGTTTTATTAATGACAAAACATAGTAAAAACATCATTCTCAAATCTCTTACTATCTCGAAAAACTTAATCTTGTAGAAAAACACAAAGTGTCACAAAAAAATAAAAGTGTATGATTTTATACACAAAATGTTTTTACACTCTAGATTAATTACATCATTTATGACCTAATTAAATGCAGCAAATCCAAGGGCAATCTTACAAGATTACACATGATCTCTTAAGATTTTGCAAATCAAAATTTAGATTTGGTTACTGTAGGCCGGTGCCCTTGCTTTTGGCTGTCGGTGCCCTTCTTCAATAGCACCGGAAGAACCAGGCTACAGTAAAGTTTTTGGCTATAAATACCAAGCCATTTCTCATGTTTTGACACACCTTTCTCATCTGAAATACTTTCTAATCATCTGATCTTTCTCACTATTTCTTGTATATCTTTCTTTAGTCTTGTGTAGGTAATTTCCTTCAAAGAAGAAATTGCGAAATACGAGTTTGAGACGACCAAGTCATAAGTACCTTGTGTTCGATCTCCATCATTCCTTCAAGATCATCTTGCTGTAGTTTATAGTTGTGAATATCATTATTAGTTGTATACCAAGTATAGTAGTGTTGCTATTGATTCTATCGTGTGAAGAATCCGGTGATTATCTTCGTATCATAAAAGAAGTGTAACCAACGTTGTGAGGCTTCTCCGCCGGTCAAAAGGAGATTGGTGACTAGTGTTTAACAAACTCTTGAGTAGGTGACTCGGGGAGTGGGGTAGGGCAAGGAAGGTGTCCTTGTAGCCGAACCACTATAAATACCTGTGTCCCGGCTATCACTTTATATAGTATCTCTTTTACTTGCATTTTATATCTCTTACATCATAATCAAATATCAATACCCTAACCATTTCGCAAAAAGTTTTAAACAAGTTTTAAAAGGCAACTAATAATCAAGAAAACTATTCAACCCCCCCCCCCCCCTTCTAGTTTTCTTCATGCAACATATACAAAATATGTTCGGGACTAACAATTTTTGGACCCATGAGACATTGGGGACCAAGTGGTTGAGTTATTACAACATTCAAGTGGAGTTGTTAATTAACATTTCTTAGAATTCTGCGAGCGAATACATTCTTAAAATCTTATGACTGGTTTTCCAAAAGATTTCTCCTTCAAAGCTTACTTACTTGAAGATGTTGAAGAAAACACATTATAGGCAAAGAAATGTCTTCTTTTCAAACTTCTTAGAATTTAGATTATGTGTTAAATGTTAAATGACTATATATTATTATGCTACATGTAGTATATGCTAAACAAATAAGTTCTAGTTAGTATAATATAATTTAAGTTTATGGAAATAGTGTAGTCACTAGAAATGCCATTTGTTAGTTTTCTAGAATTAAGAGATTTTGTTCATTATAAACTCCTCTCTCACGTAGTTGAATTAGGATTCTCTACGTACCTCTAAAATGGAAATCTTCTATGTCCACTAGTAGCAAACTCACGTAGATGAAGAAAAGTGAGTTAGTGGGTAATCATTAACATAGAAGTAGGATTAGTTTTACATCTTACGCCGGAAAGGCTTGACATTAAAAAACTATGGATGAAACAAACTCCCTTCGACTACGTCGTCTGCTTCGTCTACACGTCTACTATAAACTACGCCTATCGAAATCCTCTCATCAAGCTTTAACTCCATTCTAACGTCACAGATTTATCATCTCTCAAATACTCCGAATCGTAACAATTATTATTTCATCCAAAGTAATTAATTTATTCAATTGACAAGAAGTTGATTAAAAGCGTCACTAAATCCCTGTCAAATCTTCTCTCGGCTTGACAACTTGATTATCTCATCCGAAGTAATCAAAGTATTTTTAATTAACGAAATGTTAATTAAAATGTCAATTAAATCTCGTCAATCATCTCTAAACCACATCTCGATCTAAAAATCTTGACAACTTAATTATTTCATTGTAAATTATTCAAGTTTACTTAACTTAACGAAAAGTTAAATAAAAAATGTCAAGTATTTTTCTCTCGCCTTCAACCTCATTATTTTGACGATTAGATTATCTAAAATAATATTGCTAGTAGCTCCCGACGTATTTTAATAATTGTACATTTACAAAACTAGTCAAAATCGAAAAACATTTTATTTCTCAGATAGGCGGCCCCCTTAAAATTAAGGGGACCGGCCATGTTAATGTGGGAGGGGCCCTTATATTTAAGGGGACCGGCCATGTTAATGTGGGCGGGCCCCTTATATTTAAGGGGACCGGCCACTTAAATTACCAAACAGTCCATTTTCTGCAAAACCCGTTACCAAACACACCATTTCCATCATCTCCCTCTCCCTCTTTCCTGCTATGACGAAAACAACAACCCAAAACCACCAAAATTCATACCGAACACCCATTTGATCAAAATTCGCAAGGGGCAAACACCAACAACAAGATTAACAACCTCTATTATAAGATTTTCTATACTTTTCTCTTTTAATTTTGTTGGGATTAAAAGGTTATTGATGCGGTTTGTAATTACTGCTGCTCTTATTGATGTTAATGTTGCTCAGTCAAAGTTAGTGCTGTTGGTGAACTTCAATGAAAATTATTCTAAGTGTTTAAGACTGCTAGAGGAAGTTACTACTGCTAGAGGAAGTTACTACTGCTAGAGAAAGTTACTGCTGCTAGTACAAAAGTTACTACTGTTAGTACAAAGTTAATGCTGCTGAAAGTTACTACTGCTAGTGGAAGTTAAGACTGCTCAGATAGTTAGAAGAAAAACTGCCAAGTAGTTACTACTGCTAGTACAAAAGTTACTACTATTAATACAAAGTTAATGCTGCTAATGAAGAAGTTAGTACTGTTGAGTTAGTTAGTACTGCTTATGTGATTTGTATGAGATATTTTAGTAAAGGATATGTATAAGTTATTTGTTTAAAAGATTTGATATACTTAGGAAAATATTGTAAGCCGTTTAGGACTCCTTGGTGTTCAAAAGGAGGTCCTAGGGTATAGAGTTTAATATGTTGTTTACGATTTGATAAGTGTTATTCATAGCTTCAAGGTTTTGTAACCCTACTACTATTAAGATTATTCGTATTGTTTCATTAATAATATTGGAGCTTATTGTTTATTGAATTATATGTTCTTAGTTTTACTGTTTCATTAAGAATTCTTCTAATATTAAAGATTAGATTCAGCATAATCTTTAATACACTCAAACACAGTTTCTACTATAGTTGTGTTAGATTTATCTAATATAACTAAACCTTATACAAGCTAAGGAATTCGATCTATTGAAGTGGGATCAACAAGTGGTATCAAAGCTTGTTGAGAAGCTGTGATCTAGAAGAATCTGTTTGTGTACACAAGATCTTGCTAAGAAGATATGGATCAAGATTCTGCACACATGGTGGTTGCATCTAAAGTTCCCATGCTCAAACTGGGTGATTTTGAGTTATGAAGGATGAAGATTGAACAATACATCCAAATGATAGACTATGTTCTATGGGAAGTCATAGAGAATGGTGCAACCTTACTAAAAACAACAATTGTAGAAGGTAAAGAGCAAGTGACGCCTATTACATCTGCTGAAGATAAGGCTTAGAGAATATTATAAATGAAGGCTAGAAGTACTTTAATGACGGGCATTCCCAATGAACATCAGTTAAAGTTTAAATCTATAAAGGATGCTAAGAAGTTGCTGGAAGCTATTGAAAAGAGATTTGGTGGGAATGAAGCTACTAAAAAGACTCAAAGAAATCTCTTAAAGCAGCAATATAAAAACTTCACTGATCCAAACTCAGAGATGCTTGATCAAAATTTTGATAGGCTTCAAAAGCTTGTGAGTCAGTTGGATCTTTTGGGTGAAAAGCTTTTGCAAGAAGATGTTAATCAAAAGTTATTAAGAAGTTTGTCACCTGAGTGGAACACACATGTTGTTGTGTGGAGGAATAAAGTTGAGTTAGATACAATGAGCATGGATGATCTCTATAACAACCTCAAGGTGTATGAACCAGAAGTCAAAGGGATGTCTAGCTCAAGTTCAAGCACACAGAACATGGCTTTTGTGTCCTCTTCAAATAACAACACTAGCAGCTCTAATGAAATAGTTAATACTGCTCATGGAGTTACTACTGCTAGCACTCAAGTTAATATTGCTTAATCTACAAATATTGATAACTTGAGTGATGCTGTTATTTGTTTATTCTTTGCTAGTCAACCAAATAGTCCTCAACTTGCACATGAGGACTTACAACAAATCCATCCTGATGACATAGAAGAGATAGATTTAAGATGGCAAATGGCCATGTTTACTATGAGGGCTAGAAGGTTTTTGAAGAATACATGAAGAAAGCTTACTCTTAATAGCAATGAGACTATTGGTTTTGATAAGTCCAAAGTTGAGTGCTACAACTGCCACAAGAGGGGACATTTTGCTAGGGAGTGCAAAGCTCCAAGAAATCAAGACAACAAGAACAAGGAAAGCTCAAGAAGGAGTGTGCATGTGGAAACAACTACTTCCACAGCTTTGGTGTCATGTGATGGTCTTGGTGGATATGACTGGAGTGATCAGGCAAAGGAAGGGCCTAATTATGCACTCATGGCTTACTCATCTTCAAGTTCTGACTCAGAGGTATCCAATGATTCTACTTGTTCTAAATCTTGTTTGGAAACTGTTAAACTTCTTAAATCTCAATATGATCAACTATTAAAAGATTTTAAGAAATCTGAGTTAATGGTTCTAGGTTATAAAACAGGTTTACAATCAGTAGAAGAAAAACTTGAATTTTATAAAAAGAATGAGTATGTTTATGTAGAAAAAATTAATGGCTTAAAATGGGATATTCAAGTAGGAGAAATAACTATTGGAAAGCTTAGGAAGAAGCTTGAAATAGTTCAAAAAGAAAAAGATGGCATTCAATTTAATGTAGACAAATTTGAAAATGCATCTAAAAGTTTGAACAAGATCATAGAGTGTCAGATAGTTGACAATTGCAAGAAAGGTTTAGGCTATAATGCAGTTCCACCTCCCTACACAGGAAATTTCATGCCTCCAACACTTGACTTGTCTTTTACTGGTTTAGATGAGTTTGTTAATAAGCATGTAGTTGAGAAAAGTAAAGCTAAGTCTAGTGACGAAGAGCCTAAGGAAGTTGGGAAGAATGATGATGCCCCAATTTTTGAAGAATGGGTGTCAGATAGTGAGGAAGAAAATGTGTCTCAAACTAAAACTAAGAAGAAAATAGTTAAGCCTGGTATTGCTAAGAAAGAGTTTGTCAAACCTAAGCAACAAGAGAAAACTGCTAGGAAAACTATTAAACAAGTTGAGACACATAGGCAAAACACTCACGGTCCAAGAGGCAATCAAAGAAATTGGAACAATATGATGTCTCAAAGACTAGGAAGCAATTTTGAGATGTTTAATAAGGATTGTTATGTGTGTGCAAGCTTTAATCATTTTCAAGTTGATTGCAATTACCATCAAAAATAGTTTTAAAATCAAAGGATGGTAAAACCTATTTGGAACAATGCTCAAAGGGTTAATCATCAAAACATTGCTAAAAAGACTCACCCCTGTGCCAAAAAGAACATGGTTCCAAGAGTAGTACTAATGAAGTCTGGTTTAGTATCAGTTAATACTGCTAGATAAGTTAATATTGCTCACTCAAAAACAACAGTGCATGCTGCTAAACCAATTTCATATCTTTCTAAAACAACACATTCAACAGTTAAGAGGCCCATTCATAAGAACACAACATTTAAAAATAGTAATATTAATCAAAGGGTTAATACTGTTAGGGGTAAAAATGTTAATACTGCTAAGCCAAAAGCAGTAGTTAATGCTATTTAGGGTAAAAATGTCATATCTTTCTAAAATAGCACATTCAACTGTTAAGAGGCCCATTCATAAGAACACAACATTTAAAAATAGTAATATTAATCAAAGGGTTAATATTGTTAGGAGTAAAAATGTTAATACTGCTAAGCCAAAAGCAGTAGTTAATGTTGTTTAGGGAAACAATATTAATGATGTTAAGGCCTTAGCTTGTTGGGTTTGGAAACCAAAGACTAAAGTTTTAGACCATGTTGTTGGGATTCTTGATTTGATGAGACAAAATAAATAAAAGAATGAGACAAAAGGATCAGAATCGTCATTAAAGAATTCTACAAGCTGGTGGAGAATTATTGAAGATTTAGTCAAAGATATCAAAATATAAAGATTCTGGAAGATCTCCTTAAGAAGATAAAGATAACAGAAGATATGAAGATATTCCTTAAATGTTTAAAAGATTTACTTGTTTATATCTTTATGTTAACTTCCTTTGTAAGTCATGATCTCTCTATATAAAGAGATCATATACACATAGTTTTAGTGTGTGCCAAAAAAGTGTGTGTGTGTGCACCAAAGGTGTAAAACGTATGTGTGTGGGTTTACACGTCCCATAGGAAGATGTAGATGCTAGCATATGTTTTAGCCCCAAGGTCATTTGTTTGATCATGTTGATGTAACTGTCTTACCATTGATCAGGTAAGATTGGGGCTTGTAGTAGTCATTGTATAAAGATGATGATGAAACCTTGTTAGGCAATAATAAAGAATGTTCTTAATGTTTATTCCGCTGTGCATTCTATTGTTCTTTGTTATTGTTAATCCTAGATTAAAGTTCTAAACAAACTGAGCTTAAATGATCTAAGGAGTTATTTAGACTTTCACAATTGGTATCAGAGCCACGGGGCTCTCGATCTAGGATTGTACAAGGTTTTTTAATCGAGTTTATGAAAGAAAATTGTCTTAGGGTTTTGATTTTCTTTTTCAGTAAAAAGGGTGAAATTCGATGAGATCATAAACCTTAATTCTACAAACCCTAATTCGATAAAAGAAGCATTGGTTTTCTTTGTTCATGTGTATGTATGGTAAAGTAAAACTGATGTGCAACAAAACACACAACCTTCTGTTATACAACATAATGGTCGAATTGGTTGCAAGATCATTATTATTATTTAAACTTGAAAACTAACAAAGGTTGCAAGATCTGTTCGTTTAGGGTTTCTACTGCAACAAATGGAATTTTATAAGCCTAGACTGATTTGATTGCTACACATCTATTCTTGTTAATGGTGTTCGTCATGAAGGATAAAGGAGCAACAGGTGTGTCAATATTTTAGGGTTTTATTTTGATGGTCGTGGTTTTGGTGAGAAAAAGAACCACAAAACCTTGATTCCTATTCGTATATTGGTTTCTATCAGACATGGTCCGATGTAGATGGTTGTTTTATCAATAGCAGTTCTTTATGCGGTGGTCACAAGATAAGCTACAGGTGGATCAAGGTATATTATATTTGTGGCTTGATTGGAAGTGAAAGCTTATTGGGCTCAAAAGAATTAGTGACACTTTCTTGTTAATCATGGTGTCACAAAAAGTATGGGAGGAAGGAGGCTCAAAATATATTAGTAATGTTAAGTACTTTGTGTTGTTCGTGTATTAGTACTGCCTTCTCAAGGTAGTTAATATTGTTCGTGTGCTATTGGGATTAAAAGGTTAGTACTGTCATGATCTTCATTAGTACTGCTATGCTTCTAAGTTTGTACTGCTCAAAGTTCAAGCTGGTTGGGATCATGAGAGTGCATGTGCTATCAAGGTATATTAGTACTGCCTATATTTGTGAGGTTAGTACTGTTGGTTCGATTAATATATACTTTGTGTTGTTGATTATGCTGCTGGTACTTAGGCTCAAAAGAAAGTTCAATGCTGCTTTTCGGCTTTGAAGTTAATACTGTTGGGTTCGCACAAGGATAGTAACAACAGTATGTTTGAGAAAAGGTTTAAACTGATAGTTGCGTCCGATATAATGTTTATACTGTTAGTGTTGTTCGACATCAGACAAGACATGGATTTTTGTTCTCGGATGTTAAAGAAATCTCGAACAGATAACACACACAGAAAATTTTGGTTTTTTGGTTTTAATGTTCTTAAAAAATTTTAAGGCTCGTATTTATGGATTAATTGATTACGAAGAAGATTGTTTATTACTTATTTGAAGTTGAAGTGGAGTTTTTCGGATGCGTGTTCTTATCATATCTTAAAGTGGGTGTTACACTTTGAAGATAACTTGTTCGTGCTTAGAAACGATGTGACGAAGACTTGACAAATCTAGCAAAGGTGTGTGATTTACAAACTTATGGTGCTCAATGCTCACATTTGCTATCACTTTTAAGGAGTTACGTTGTTGTGCTCAGTGTCTCATAGAAGATGAGAATTTTGTCAAGTGGTTGCGATCTACTTATATTTTGGTCTTGGTATGAGTTTAACATCATGTGGATAGTACAAGATATAAGACACAAGTTTGGGTTATTCTACTTCTTCATCAAGTTGGTTATACTTAGTTTTTCTTCATTAGTAATCATTACATAGAGTCTACAGAATTGAAGATTCACAAAATGGTTAACATATGGGTTTTAGGGGAAGCTTATTGTTAAAATGTTTAACCATTTACATGTGACATTGAGGTGAAGGTTTTTACAACTGCTAGTCATTATTACTACTGCTAGTGTGAGTGTTATTTACTACACACAAGTTCATTTTTCTTATTATGCTTAATGGTAGGGTAGATTTAAAGGAAGTTAAAGGCTTGGATTAGAAGTGTGATATTGGGTGTAGGGTCAGAGGATCATAGTTGCTTTTATTCATATGTCCCCATTGGATATATGACAAAAAGGGGAAGAAATATTAACAGATTGCAACTTGGTAGATCCTTGGTGAGGCATGAAACAAAGGAAATCTACTTAAGAAGGGAAAATTTAGAGATTTACATTCAGGGAGTATGACTACATCTCAACATCAAGTGGAAGACTTTGGCATTATAATGAATTTCGTACACGACTTTGTTTGTTTTGCATCATCAAATAGGGGTAAATTATTGGGATTCTTGATTTGATGAGACAAAATAAATAAAAGAATGAAATAAAAGGAATCAGAAACTGATCATTAAAGAATTCTAACAAGCTGGTGAGATGGAGAATTATTGAAGATTTAGTCAAAGATATCAAAATATGAAGATTCTGGAAGATCTCCTTAAGAAGATAAAGATAACAGAAGATATGAAGATATTCCTTAAATGTTTAAAAGATTTACTTGTTTATATCTTTATGTTAACTTCCTTTGTAAGTCATGATCTCTCTATATAAAGAGATCATAGACACATAGTTTTAGTGTGTGCCAAAAAAGAGTGTGTGTGCACCAAAGGTGTAAAACGTGTGTGTGTGGGTTTACACGTCCCACGGGAAGATGTAGATGCTAGCATATGTTTAGCCCCAAGATCATTTGTTTGATCCTGTTGATGTAACTGTCTTACCATTGATCAGGTAAGATTGGGGCTTGTAGTAGTCATTGTATAAAGATGATGATGAAACCTTGTTAGGCAATAATAAAGAATGTTCTTAATGTTTATTCCGTTGTGCATTCTATTGTTCTTTGTTATTGTTAATCCTAGATTAAAGTTCTAAACAAACCGAGCTTAAATGATCTAAGGAGTTATTTAGACTTTCACAACATGTTTCTAAACACAACAGTACATTAATCACCCTAAAGAAGTTTGATTATGTTGATGCACAAGGCAGATCCAAGTCAATGATGGCTTGGGTCCCCAAAAGAAACTGATTTTCTTATCTAATGTGCAGGGCAATCCACAAATGGATTTACAGGATCAAGGATTGATTGATAGTGGATGCTCAAGGCACATGACTAGGAACATGTCCTATCTTACAGACTATGAAGAGATAGATGAAGGATATGTTGCTTTTGGAGGGAACCCCAAAGGAGGGAAAATCACAAGAAAATGTACCATTAAAACTGGTAATCTAGATTTTTAAAATGTGTATTTTGTGAGAGAGTTAAAGTTTAATCTCTTTAGTGTCTCACAAATGTGTGATAAAAAGAATAGTGTTCGTTTTAATGACACTGAATGTATTGTTTTATTTCCAAACTTTAAGTTAATTGATGAAAGTCAAATTTTACTTAGAGTTCCTAGAAAGAACAATATGTATAGTGTTGATTTAAAGAACATAGTTCCTAAAGGAGGTCTAACTTGCCTTTTTTCAAAAGCCACATCTAATGAATCTAAACTTTGGCATAGAAGGCTAGGTCACGTAAATTTCAAACCATGAATAAATTAGTTAAGGGAAATCTTGTAAGAGGTTTACCTTCTAAACTTTTTGAAAATGATCAAACCTGTGTTGCTTGTCAAAAGGGAAAGCAGCACAGAGCCTCTTGTAAATCCAAAACAGAGAACTCAATCAGTCTTCCTTTACATTTGTTGCATATGGACTTGTTTGGTCCAACATTTGTAAAAAGCCTTATGAAGAAAATGTATTGCCTAGTCACAGATGATTACAGTATATTTACATGGGTTTTCTTTCTAGCTACTAAGAATGAGACTAGTGGCATTCTTAAGTCCTTTATAACTAGGATAGAAAATCTAGTAGATCACAAGGTTAAGGTGATTAGATGTGATAATGGAACT
The DNA here is from genome assembly GCA_026074375.1 of Tanacetum coccineum. Classification (NCBI taxonomy): domain Eukaryota; kingdom Viridiplantae; phylum Streptophyta; class Magnoliopsida; order Asterales; family Asteraceae; genus Tanacetum; species Tanacetum coccineum. The sequence goes on from BQNB010005537.1 coordinate 76,540, forward strand.
GAATTCAAAAACAGAGAAATGAATCAGTTTTGTGAAATAAAGGGTATTTTGAGACAATTTAGTGTAGCTAGAACTCCTCAACAAAGAAGAGTTGTTGAGAGGAGGAATAGGACACTAATTGAGGCTGCTAGGACTATGCTAGCTGATTCTAATGCAACTACTTTTGGCATAAAGCAATAATAATGCTTACTATGTGCAAAATAGAATGTCAGTAGTTAAGCCTCATAAAAAGACCCCATATGAACCTTTTCATGGTAGAACCCCAACTTTAAGTTTTATGAGACCATTTAGGTGTTCTGTTACCATTCTCAATACCATAGATCATTTAGGCAAATTTGATGGTAAGGCTGATGAAGGTTTCTTTGTTGGATACTCTTTGAATAGTAAAGCCTTTAGAGTATTCAATAGTAGAACAAGGATAGTGGAAGAAAACTTGCATATTAGGTTTAGTGAGAATACACCTAATGTTGTAGGTAGTGGACCAGATTGGCTATTTGATATTGATGTACTAACAAGAATAATGAATTATGAGCCAATTGTTGCAGGTACACAGTTTAATAGTTTTGCAGGTACAAAAGCAAGTGATAATGCAGGTCAAACTGGAAAGTAGACAGAACCTGTCAAAAATTACATTTTGATACTATTATGGACTGCTGATCTACCATTTTCTTAAAATCCAAAAAGTTCTTAGGATGATAGATCCAAACCTTCAATTGATGATGAAAGGAAGGTTGATGAAGATCCAAGAAAAGATAGTAAATGTAATGATCAAGAGAAGGAAGATAATGTTAACAGCACTAACAATGTTAATGCTGCTAGCACAAATAAAGTTAATATTGTTGGTGTAAAAACAAGCATTGAACTTCCATTTGATCCAAATATGCATGCTTTGGAATATGTTAGCATATTTGACTCCTCAAGAGATGATGAAGATGATGGTGCAGAGGCTGACATAAATAATTTGGATACAACAATCCAAGTCAATCCTATTCCAACTATAAGAATTCATAAAGATCATCATCTTGATCAAGTGATTAGAGATTTGCAATCATCTACACAAACAAGAAGGATGTCAAAGAATTTGGAGGAACATGGATTTGTTAGTACTATTCAACAAAGAACAAACCATAAAGACCTTCAAAACTGCTTGTTTGCTTGCTTTTTATCACAGGAAGAACCCAAAAAGGTAATTCATGCATTGAAGGATCCAAGCTGGATAGAGGCTATGCAGGAAGAGCTTCTACAATTCAAGTTACAAGAAGTTTAGACTTTAGTGGATTTACCAAATGGAAAAAGGGCTATAGGCACTAAATGGGTTTTTAGGAATAAAAAGGATGAAAGGGGAATTGTGATAAGAAATAAAGCAAGATTGGTTGCTCAAGGGTACACACAAGAAGAAGGGATTGACTATGATGAAGTCTTTGCCCCTGTTGCAAGAATTGAAGCAATTAGGCTATTTTTAGCTTATGCTTCATTTAAAGACTTTGTGGTGTATCAAATGGATGTAAAAAGTGCTTTTCTCTATGGGAAGATTGAAGATGTGTATGTATGTCAACCACCAGGATTTGAAGATCCAGACTTTCCTGATAGAGTATACAAGGTTGAAAAAGCACTGTATGGACTACATCAAGCCTCTAGAGCTTGGTATGAAACCTTGTCAACATATCTGTTGGACAATGAGTTTCAAAGAGGGAAAATTGACAAGACCTTATTCATCAAAAGATACAAAGGTGATATTTTGCTGGTCTAAGTGTATGTGGATGATATCATCTTTGGTTCAACAAAGAAAGAGTTGTGCAATGCATTTGAGAAGTTAATGCATGAGAAATTTCAGATGAGTTCTATAGGAGAACTTACATTCTTCTTGGGATTACAAGTAAAGCAGAAGAAGGATGGCATATTTATTAGTCAAGATAAATATGTTGATGAAATTTTAAAGAAATTCGGGTTTACAGAAGTCAAGACTAAAAGCACACCAATAGAAACTCAAAAGCCTCTGCTCAAGGATGAAGATGGTGAAGAAGTGGATATTCATATGTATAGGTCAATGATTGGTTCATTGATGTATCTTACATCTTCAAGACCTGACATCATGTTTGCAGTATGTGCCTGTGCTAGATACCAAGTCAATCCAAAGGTTTCACATCTTCATGTTGTGAAAATGATTTTTAGGTACTTAAAAGGTCAACCAAAATTAGGCCTTTGGTATCCAAAAGATTATCCTTTTGATTGGGTAACATACACTTATAGTGATTATGCGGGAGCAAGCTTGGATAGGAAGTCTACAATAGGAGGTTGCCAATTCCTTGGATGTAGATTAATGTAATGATAGTGCATGAAACAGACTGATATGAGTTTAACCACATATCAATTTTCCTTAATAAAATGAGCTTAAATGACTATTAATACATGAAAAATACATTGTATATGTTTGTATTGTAAATTGTGTCTTGTAGGTAACGGATATATCAAAAATGGACAAAACGATGCCAAAAATGGACAAAACTGAGCACGAGATTAGAAGAGCGTGAGAGAAACAAAGCCGAAGGCGTATTCATTTTTAATGGGCCAACCCGTACCCATTTTGTAGGCCGGGTCAGCCCATTAATATATTGAAGTATATTAAACCTAAGCCTAAATCTATAAGTCCAAAATCATAAACCAAATCCAATCCAATATCCAAATTTTGATCCTGGCCCAAGTTATAAACAAAATCCCAAACCACAAATCCCAGGTCAAAGTCAAAATGATAAAGAGCAGGTCTAATGTTACTATTCACCATATTTCCCCTATTTTTACACCTAAAACGAATTAACGCATGGTAAACTCTCCTCTCCACACACGCATCTCTCATCCTTCTAGAAGGCCTGACACCTCTAACAGTATACCATTGACACGCTGGCAATCCCAAACAACTTCATTGGTTGATGAGACGTAGAGAGTGATCAAAGGCCCATACGGATGGATTTGGAATCAAGGGCTTGGATTAAAGAATGGGAGATGCTCCTGAAGATCTAGAATCATCCCCTCCTCACTATAAATAGAGCTTGGAATCACACAGTTAGGGCATCTAGTTTTTAGTAGCTTATTAGTGTAGCTTTTAGCTTATTGTCTCATTTTTAATGTAATTTCCTTTTTTTGAAGCTTGTAAAAGTTTGATTATTAATAAAAATCTTAGTTTTCTTTAAATTATGTTTTTGAATTATGTTTTTACCTTTATGCAACTTAGCTAAAATGTGTTTAGAAACAACGTAAAAAGCTCAATAAGCTCTCTTACTCTAATAAGCTAGCTTCTATTCAGTTAAGCTTCTTTAAAGCTTAACTGAATAAGACATTCACCTAAAATACCTCAAAATTCAGTATAAGCTTTATAATGGATGATAAGCCAATAATGAATGGGCTTATAGGTTTTACCAACTTGTTTCCAACAAGCTGGAGCTTGTAGATAAGCTCTTAAGAGCAATATAAGTCCTTGTTTTGAGCAAAGGACAAGGTACTCTCTCTTTTACTCTTTTAAGCTTGATTTTCTCATTCAGCTTATTGCTTGCTTATTTTATGCTTATAATTTCTTAATTGTGCTTATTTTGTCTAAATATAGCTTAATGTGTTTAGTTAATAGCTTATAATAGTTTAGTTTGAGTTTTCTTAGAAACTGTCCTATTTTAGTTAAAATAGCTTATTACTTAATGTTTATTTCCATGAGATCTATGCTTATTTATCCTTAGTGTTGTTAGTTCTTTATTTTTTTTCATTAATTAAGGCTTATTAAGATCTGTTGTAGCTTATAAGTTTGTTTTAAGAATTTAAAGAGGTGTTTGGTTTAAGCAGTCTTAACATAAGTTAAGACTGTTAGAGTTATTTTTAGGATTAAGTCAGTTTTCATAAGTCCTAATTAAGTCTCATAACTAGTTTTCATAAGCTTAGAGAAATTTTTGAAAAGTTTTGTAGTCTATTTCATCAAATATTCTCAAGTCTGCTAGTTATTAATTTTCAAAACTACATTATAGTGAATTTCTTTTAAATTCTATTTGAGTTATGGTTTTTATGATCAAAATGAGTTTAATAAGCATCAAGTTACATATGTTTTGAGTTTACTGTCCTTGGAATAGCCTTTTAAGAGCTTAAAATCTAAAACAGTTAAGAAGTGCTAGTCTAGTGGTTTATTTTTAAAAGTCTAAGTTTGCAGGATAATTGAGGGTTTAATCTAGTTTAACTTTTGCATAAATTGATTATATTTAGCTTATAGTACTATGATCTTAATCTGTTTTGAGTTTCTAGTTTGTCAAATGTATTTTTGAGTTTTAAAATCTAGTTGCAAATAGGCCATTTAGCTCAAAAAGTCAAAAGTTAGTCAAGTATATGCAGTCACCTTCCATTTGGATTTCTAGCTTATTAATAGGTCTTATTTGCTGAAGTCTAGTTTATTTTTGCTTATTGATCTTATTATTAAGTCTTTTTTGAGCTTTTAGCCTTTTATTTTGCTTATTGAGTCTTAATTTTAAGCTGTAAGTATGCATTTCACCTAAAGAAAAATCCAAAAACAAGTAATCTGTCACTTTCATTTAGTCTTTTCTAGCTTATTTCTTTAACTAGTTTGCTTAAATCTAGCTTATTTGAGTTAATTAAGTCTAGTTCTAAATCTGTTTTTAGCTTTTAGCTTATTGTCTGTGCTTATTAGTCTTTAATTCTTAGCTAAAATTGTGGTCTAAGTCCTTTAAACCTATTTTTAAGTCAACTGTCTTTAGGCTTTTAGTTGTTTTTCAGCTTATTGTGTTAGCTTATTTCTAGTTCTAGGAGCTTAATAAGTCTAGGTTAGGATCTGTTTTCAGCTTATTAAGTTGTCTAATTGCTTATTGAGTCCTAACAGTTTTAGCTTAATGTCAATTAGTTTTAATCCTAACTGTCACTTTTGATTGGTTTTTTAGCTTATAAATAAGTTTTGTTAAAAGTCCTTTTATTAAAGTTTCTTAGTTTAGCTTATAGTTTAGCTTTTTCAAAAAGAAAAATAAAAAAAATGTTTTTGCAAAAAGGTAAGTCACATGGTTCAAACCTGCGACCTTCCCTTCACACACACAACACCTCAACCAACTGCCCTGGGGTCTTTTTCGTTTAAACCTTTGCACCATTTATTATTTACCCCCTTTTTCTAGTTTTGCTTATTTAGCTTATTATAATTTTCACAGCTTATTGGGATAAGCTGTGAATCTCATTTTTCTTCCTAAACCTTTATTATTAGTTCAAGAATTTTTTTAATTTTTTTCATAATTTTCAGTTTTCATTTAATATTTTTAATTGAATTTTTAGTTTAAAAAGCTTTAAAATTAGTTTTTATAATAATAAAAATACAAAAAATATATTTTCTGTTTCTAAAAATTAATTTTATCATTTTAGTTTAAGAAATTTGCATTTTAAGTTTTTAGAGTTTATTTTGATAATTTTTGTTTATCCGTTAGTCGTTAATTAATCGTTAAGTGTTTAATTGTCATTAGAATTTAATTGTGCCTTTAATTCTAGTTTAGCGTTCCTTTTATTGCTTTCCCTTTGCGTTTTTAGATTTAGAATCCAAAATCTAAAATATTGAATATTCAAGCACGCGATCACGAACCGAAACAAGGTTTTCAATCTTCACACTTCATTGGGAAAACGACTCGGGAACGATTTGATCTTTATCCTTTCCTAAGGGTAATTTTCTAATCGATACTTTCCGGAAATATATTATATTAGTAATTAAGCTTATCACTCTTTCACAAGAGTGATTTGCCTTAAATTGCTTTTATTATATATATAATATATACATATACTACAAGATTGATCAAGTTTTTGGCGCCGCTGCCGGGGAAGTGTGTAACGAATGTCGTGTTGAAGTTTGAAGATTAGTGTTTTGAAGACCCTTCCCCGTGAAGTTATCGTTTTTATATATTTTACATTTCTTTATTATTTTTCATTTTCTTTAATATAAAACTTTAAAAAAATAAAAAAAATACTTTATTTTTCTCGATTTATTTTTGTGAATTTATTAAAACACCAACAATACTTTTCCTAAAGTATTGAAAGTACCAAAAAACATTAAAAACCCAAAAAAAATCATGTTGTCAATTGTTTAATCGGTTCACCTTTAGATTAACAAACTATAAGAGAGGTATAAGGAGGGTTGATCCTACGAACTTCAACCCAAAAGGAGAAGGTTTTTAAAACGCTTCGCGCTTACCCGCTCCTCCGCTTCTTTGTGCGTTTTCTAAAGAGCTACCGTGCACTTTTGGCTATCGGTTTAAAAAATATATTTTTCTTTTAGATTTATTTCTCTTATTTTGATTTTTAGTGCATGCGCACTCGCTTTTCATCGAATTTAATTGTTGAATCTTCCACGATTCCGAAGCGATGAAATCGTAGACGTTCCAAGCAAATAGTCAAACCCGAGCTTCGAACTATTGTAGAGACTCCCGTTGTCACTATGGCGGATACGCGTACTATGTCAGAATTACTCCAAGCACCCACCGAGGGTTACAGAGAAGCGATTGTTATTCCCGCTATACTTGCCGAAAATTTTGAGTTGAAAGTCAGGTTACTTCAATTAGTAACTTCAAGTCAATTTCATGGTTTTGAGAGGGACGACCCTCATGCTCACATTCGTTGGTTTAACAAGATCACTTCTACTCTTAAATACAAGAATGTTCCACATGAAGCTATCAAGTTGATGCTTTTTCCATTTTCTCTTGAGGGGGCCGCCCGGATTTGGCTTGAAAAAGAACCCCCTCGTTCTATCCTTACATGGGAAGATCTCATTTCTAAGTTTGTTAATTATTTCTTTCCTCCTTCGAAGACTACGAATCTCAAGAACGATATCACGAATTTTCAACAAAAGTTTGATGAAACTTTTAGTGAGGCATGGGACAGTTTCAAAGATCTCCTTCGTAAATGCCCACATCACGGTTTTTTAGAATTGCACCAAATCGACACGTTTTACAATGCGTTGACACAATCCGATCAAGATTCGTTAAATGCAGCCGCCGGTGGTAATCTTTTGAACCGTACTCCTCAAGATGCTTTGACGATTATTGAGAATAAGTCGAAAGTACGTACTTCACGAAACAAACCGATTGTTTCAAAAGTGAGTACTACTACTTCTTCTTCATCTCCTTCTCCGGATGTAACCGCTCTTACCGCTATCATTAAGGAATTAGTGCTTATGAACAAGGCTAATCAACAAGCTTCCGTGAAAGCCGTAGAAGAGATTTGTGTGACTTGTGGTGGACCACATCCATACTATGAGTGTCTTGCTACCGATAGCAACACTTTTAATGCTTCTGCAGCCACGGGGACTTACAATCAAGGAGGTACCAGATACCGTCCTCAATGAGACCCGAATTATCGTGCTAGCAACCAAATGGGACCACCCGGTTTTCCTCCTCCGAATGTACAAACCAATCAAAACTACAATCAAAATCAAGGAAATTATCAAGCTCCGAAAAATCAAGGAAGAGGGCAAAACTTCAATCAAGGAAACAACAATTATCAAGCTCTGAATTTTCAAGCTCCAAATTATCAAGCTCAAGTTAGACCTTCAAATGAGTTAACGAACTACATGAATAGTAATGAAGCTACTTTGAGAGCCAAGCAAACTCAAATGACTAATATGAAGATGGAATTGCGGAATGAATTCAAATCTTCTCTTGATACAAGAACCAATAAGATAGAAAATCAAAACAATCAAATAATGAACATGTTAACTAATCTTACTATGCAAAAGCAAAATCCCTCGGGTTCGAGATCACTTCCAAGTATAACCGTAGCTAACCCGAGAGGTGACGTGAAAACTATTACCACCCGAAGTGGTGTTGCTTATGATGGACCTACGATTCCACCTACTCCTTCTCCTCTCCCGAAGGAAGTGGAACGTGAAACCGAGGCAACAAAGAACAAGGTGAAAACTACAAGTTCAGAAAGTACCGCACACGTCCAACCTCCGGTTGTCCAAGTTCCTATTTCGGAGTCCGAAGTTGCTTCGAAGCCTAATCCTAAACCATCGATTCCTTATCCTTCGAGGCTTAACGACCAAAAGCTTCGTGAAAAAGCTAATAATCAAATGTTGAAGTTTCTTCAAAATTTTCAAATATTACACTTCGATATTAGCTTCGCGGATGCTCTTCTTCACATGCCGAAGTTTGCTTCTATGTTTAAGAGTCTTCTAAATAATTAGGAAAAATTATTCGAATTAGCAAGTACCCCGTTAAATGAGAATTGTTCAGCAGTGCTCCTAAAAAAGTTTTCCAAAAAACTTGGAGACCCCGGCAAGTTTCTTATCCTTTGTGATTTTTTGGAGCTAGAAGAATGCTTAGCCTTGGCCAATCTTAGTGCTAGCATTAACTTAATGCCTCTTTCCGTATGGAAGAAGCTTTCGCTCTCGGAACTCACTCCGACTTGCATGACACTCGAACTTGCAAACCGATCAGTTGCTTATTCGGTTTGTGTTGCCGAAGATGTTTTTGTAAAAGTAGGAAAGTTTTATTTTCCGACCGACTTTGTTGTAGTTGATTACGATGTTGATCCTCGGGTTCCTCTCATCCTCGGGAGTCCTTTTTTGAGGATGGCACGAGCTTTAATCGATGTACATGGTGAAGAGTTAACTCTTCGAGTCAATGATGAGGACATTATGTTTAAAGTCGGGCACACTTCGAGATACTCCCGTAATTATTATGATGAAATGGTTAATCAAGTCAATTTCTTAGACGTTGCTTATGAGGAGTATGCTCAAAAAGTGCTCGGATTTTTGGATAGTTCGACGAGTGGCAATCCCACTCCTTCGGATCCTATCATTGCTTTTTCTTCCCCCTCGTTCACTCCTTTTGAAGGAGGAGATTTCATTTTGGAAGAAATAGAGACTTTTCTACGTACCCTGGATGAGCTTTCTAATTTAGATGATGATTACTACGACACGGAGGGAGATATTCTTTACCTTGAGAAATTGTTGAATGAAGACCCTTCTCCGAATCTTCCTCCAATGAAGAATGACGACCTTAAGCAAGTTGATATTACTATGACGAAGCCTTCGATCGAAGAACCACCGGAACTCGAGCTTAAGGATTTACCTTCTCATTTAGAATATGTATTTTTAGAAGGAACCGATAAATTACATGTCATAATTTCTAAAGAATTAAAAGATGAAGAAAATGCCGCCCTTTTAAAGGTTCTTAAGTCACACAAACGGGCCATCACATGGAAAATTTCTAACATTAAGGGCATAGACCCCCGTTTTTATACTCACAAGATCTTAATGGAGGATGATTTCAAACCGGCGGTTCAACATCAAAGAAGGGTGAACCCGAAAATTCATAAGGTTATCAAAAAGGAAGTTATCAAACTCCTTGATGCCGGATTGATTTACCCTATCTTCGATAGTTCGTGGGTGAGTCTCGTTCATTGTGTGCTTAAAAAGGGTGGCATGACCGTAGTTGAAAATGAAGATAATGAGTTGATTCCTACAAGGCTAATCACCGGATGGCGTGTTTGTATTGATTACTATAAGCTTAATGATGCCACTCGTAAAGACTATTTCCCAATGCCTTTCATAGTCCAAATGCTTGAACGTTTAGCAGGGAACGAATACTATTGCTTTTTAGATGGATTTTTTGGATATTTTCAAATTCTTATTGACCCGCAAGACCAAGAGAAGACCACCTTCACTTGCCCTTATGGAACGTTTGCCTATCCACGTATGCCTTTCGGCTTATGTAATGCTCCGGGCACGTTCCGAAGGTGCATGATAGCCATTTTCCATGATATGATCGAGGAAACAATGGAGGTCTTCATGGATGATTTCTCGATCTTCGAGGATTCTTTATCATCTTGCCTCTCCTATTTAGACAAAATGATAAAACGGTGTGAAGACACTAATTTAGTTCTAAATTGGGAGAAGTGCCATTTCATGGTTAAAGAGGACATTGTCCTCGGCCACAAAATTTCTAAATCCGGGATTGAGACCGATAGAGCTAAAGTTGATGTTATAGCTAAACTTCCTCATACTACTTCCGTCAAAGGTGTTCGAAGTTTTTAGGTCACACCAGGTTCTATCGTCGATTTATCCAAGATTTTTCTAAAATCTCACGGCCGATGACCCATCTTTTAGAAAAACAAACCCCGTTTATTTTCTCGAAAGAATGTATTCAAGCATTTAATGTACTTAAGAAGAAGTTAACCGAAACCCCAATTTTAGTTGCCCCAGATTGGGACCTACCATTTGAAATTATGTACGACGCTAGTGATTATGCGGTAGGTGCAGTCTTGGGGCAACGAAAGACCAAACATTTTTAGCATATACACTATGCTAGTAAAACCATGACAGACGCTCAAGCACATTACACTACTACGGAAAAAGAATTATTAGCCGTGGTGTATGCTTTCGAGAAATTTTGGCCTTACTTAGTCTTATCAAAGACCATAGTGTATACGAACCACTCGGCTCTCAAGTATCTACTTGCTAAGCAAGATGCTAAGCCGAGATTGCTCTGGTGGATTCTCCTACTCCAATAATTTGATGTCATTATTCATGATAAAAAGGGAGCGAAGAATCTCGCGGCCGACCACTTATCTAGATTAGAAAATCCTCATCAAGGTGATCTCGAGAAAAAGGACATTAATGAAACATTTCCTCTCGAGACCCTTAGAATGGTAACTTTTCATGGTGACTCTAGTACCTCATGGTTTGCCGACATTTCAAATTACCATGCGGGGAATTTTGTAGTGAAATGGATGTCGTCCCAACAAAAGAAAAAATTCTTTAAGGATGTAAAGCATTATTTTTGGGACAACCCCTACTTATTTAGGATTTGTGTGGATCAAGTGATTAGACGATGTGTTTACGGCCAAGAAGCCGTTGATATCCTCACGGCTTGCCATAATGGACCCACCGGGGGACATCATGGTGCGAACTACACCGCTAAGAAAGTCTTTGATTCTGGTTTCTATTGGCCGACTATTTATCGTGATGCCCATGACATGGTGAAGTCATGTGACTCATGTCAACGTCAAGGCAAAATCTCACAAAAGGACGAAATGCATCAAAATGCAATTCAAGTATGCGAGATCTTTGACGTATAGGGCATCGACTTTATAGGACCGTTCCCGTCTTCTCGAGGGAACAAATACATTCTCGTGGCCGTTGACTACTTGTCTAAATGGGTTGAAGCGAAAGCGCTCCCCACTAATGATGCCCGAGTTGTTGTAAAATTCTTGAAATCTCTTTTTGCCCGATTTAGAACTCCTCGTGCTATAATTAGTGATCGCGGTACTCATTTTTGCAATGACCAATTCGCAAAAGTCATGCTTAAGTATGGAGTTACTCACCGTCTTTCTACCGCGTATCATCCACAAACTAGTGGACAAGTGGAGGTTTCAAATCATGGTTTGAAACGTATTTTAGAAAGGACCGTAGGCGAAAATCGAGCTTCATGGTCCGATAAGTTAGATGATGCTTTATAGGCCTTCCGTACGGCTTTCAAAACACCCATCGGGTGCACTCCTTATAAGCTTGTGTACGAAAAGGCTTGTCATCTTCCTATCGAACTCGAACTCAAGGCCTATTGGGCCTTAGAGCATTGTAATTTTGACCTTAAGACCGCGGGTGATCACCAGAAAATTCAAATGAATGAATTAAATGAACTCCTGGATCAAGCCTACGAGAACTCTTTAATCTACAAAGAGAAAACGAAGAAGATTCATGACTTCAAGATTAAGAACCGCGTTTTCAACGTTGGTGATCGAGTTCTTCTCTTCAATTCTTGATTAACGATTTTCTCGGGCAAGCTCAAAACCCGTTGGACCGGACCATTCACCGTTGCTTAAGTTTTCCCTTATGGAACCGTCGAGTTATCTCAAACCGACAGACCAAACTTCAAGGTGAATGGTCATAGACTTAAACACTATGATGGAGGGGACATACCACTTATGCTTGTCTTGGATCTCCAAACATTCCCCATGGACCACTAAATTCTGGGTCGAGTCAGGCTCGTGACTCGGTTAAAAAAAACAAGCGCTTCATGGGTGGCAACCCATGCTTATCCCTAGTAGTAGTATATTAGTATAATAGTTATGAATAAGTGTGACGTGAGGAGGCTCGCCTCTTCCTTTCTCGTGTTTCGTGGCTTGTGTTTTATGTCCAGGATTGCCCGGATTATGAAGACTCTCGTACTCATGGTTTTGTCCATCATTTACTCGAGCTTCAATCCTTAGCATGCTTGTATATAGGAATCCGATATCCTATATCTTATTGATTAACGTTTATCTATTAGCATAATTAATAAACGGCTTTAGATTTACGTAGAGACACTTTTAAACATTGAGGACAAAGTTTAGTTCTAGTATGGGGGGATCTTTCGATTCGATCTTACTTGCATTTGCCTTGTCTTCATGTAACCCCGTTTTGCCACCAAAAATATGTGATTTTATGCCAAAATTTAAATTTTTTCAAAAATAAAATAAGTATTTTTGATTTTCCGATGGTAAGAATAAGAATAAATTTTGACTTGATCGAGCATGTTGAGCTCTAGCTTGCCCCTTAACCTATATAAATTTAAGCTTTTGCTAGTCTTTTATACAAGAAGCTTTAAAACGCGAATTCTAGCTTGAAAAAGCCAAGAGTTTGCAAGTTTCCATAATAGACTTTAAATATGCAAAGTTTGTTTTTATTAGACTAAGCATTCGCGGATCTTTTTATTAAAGATTTTAAATTTGCGAAGAACGAGAAATGATAGAGTTTTATATAAGTTAGATGCTAAGCGTGGAGTAGTTGGATCTCTTTAGAGCTCATAGAGGTTAATTGTGGCTTTTTGCTCCCACTAGCTTAATAAACGTTATATAATTGTTGAATAAATAAAGTTACTTTGGTTTTTGCGATTCTTAGTTTAGATCCCTTCGTAGAGAGTCCTTCTGGTGAAATTAAGGTACACATCGAGGTTTTGTCAGTGTTGTGGGGAAATAGGCTACCGATTCTTGATGGCTCGCTACCGTTGTCTAGGTAGTTAAAAGACCACAGGACTTGAAATTTGGCTATAATAATAATAATAATGTAATAAACCGAAGCCGAAATAAGACTTCTGGATCATGGTCGGTTCGCGCCCGATGTGACAGTCGTTTAAAGGGTGGAGGTAATAATAATAATAAGAACTGTGGGCTGATAAAAGTTTACTGTCTCTGGTCGGCTCGCTGCCGATGTGGCAGTCTTCAAAAAAAGGCCCATAGTAAGAATAATAAATCCGATACTAATAAAAGTTTACTGGATCATGGTCGTCTCGCGTACCGATGTGACAATTTTCAAAAAGGTCGAGGATCTTCTGGTCAAAATAAGACTCCTGGACGATGGTCGGCTCGCATACCTATGTGGCAGTTGTTTAAAGGACCGGGAGGTTTAATAATGTTGCAATAATAATAAAGCCAAATTTCAACTCCGGGGTTATCTAAATAAAGCCTCCGTCTATGGACTCGTAGTTGAGTTGTTTCGGATGAAATAAAAAGGCTAACCCCTAAATCATGCGAAATTAGAACCTTAATGTGGACCTTATTCTCACCATATCGTCTCTTTAGAAAAGAATTTCAAACTAATTATGGTCTAAACTGGGTTTACTTTATATGAATAAGGACTTGATTAATTTGTCACCAACAATAATAATAAAATCTTTAGAGGATTTAGGAATAAGGGAGCGGAAAGTAGCTATGCATACACAATTAGCATTTATGAGTAGTGTTAGCATCTTAACTTGTATTAAACAATGATTTTATTTTTAAGCTTGGTTTGGGGAGGGTGAAAAATCGAGAACGATGAATTTATCCTTTTAGTGTTTCTTGTCCCGTGATTCTACAGTTTCATATAAAAAAATGAATGATAATAATAAATGTTTGCATATATATAAAAATGGTAAAACGGGGCGTTTTAAACTAGTGATTTCTTAATCCCCTTAGATGAACACTTAGCTACTTATCGAGGTAATTAGTCTAAGGGGGTTGAAATTTTTAGTTTTCTATGTGTGTATATAACATTGCGTGAGGACACGGCAATAGCTTAGTATGGGGGATTTTTGATATGAGTTTAATCACATATCAATTTTCCTTAATAAAACGAGCTTAAATGACTATTAATACATGAAAAATACATTGTATATGTTTGTATTGTAAATTGTGTCTTGTAGGTAACGGATATATCAAAAATGGACAAAAACGATGCCAAAAACAGACAAAACCGAGCACGGGATTGGAAGAGCGTGAGAGAAACGAAGCCGAAGGCGTATTCATTTTTAATGGGCCAACCCGTACCCATTTTGTGGGCCGGGTCAGCCCATTAATATATTGAAGTATATTAAACCTAAGCCTAAATCTATAAGTCCAAAATCATAAACCTAATCCAATCCAATATCCAAATTTTGATCCTGGCCCAAGTTATAAACAAAAGCCCAAACCACAAATCCCAGGTCAAAGTCAAAATGATAAAGAACGGGTCAAATGTTACTATTCACCATCTTTCCCCCATTTTTACACCTAAAACGAATTAACGCATGGTAAACTCTCTTCTCCACACACGCATCTCTCATCCTTCTAGAAGGCCTGACACCTCTAACAGTATACCATTGAAATATCAAGTTTAGGGGAGGATTGTTGGGATTAAAAGCCTTCTTAATGCTGCTAGTATTACTGCTGCTCATATCAGAGTTAATGCTGCTCAGTTGTGTTAGTACTGCTCAAGAACTTCAGAGAAAAATGCTAAGTGTTTACTACTGCTAGTACACAGTTAGTACTGCTAGTGTAAAGTTACTACTGCTAGTGCATATTAGTGCTGCTCAGAGACTTAGAAGAAAAACTGCTAAGTAGTTACTACTGCTAGTACAAAAGTTACTACTGTTAGTACAAAGTTAATGCTGCTGAAGGAGTTAATGCTGCTAGTGAAGAAGTTAGTACTGCTGAGTTAGTTAGTACTGCTTATGTGATTTATATGAGTTATTTGTGTAAAAGATATGTATAACTTATTTGTTTAAAAGATTTGATATTCTTAGGAAAGTATTGTAAGCCGTTTAGGACTCCTTGGTGTATAAAAGGAGGTTCTAGGGCATAGAGTTTGATACGAGTCATTCATAGAATTATCATAGCTTCAAGGTTTTGTAACCCTAATACTATTAAGAGTATTCGTATTGTTTCATTAATAATATTGGAGCTTATTGTTTATTGAATTATATGTTCTTAGTTTTACTGTTTCATTAAGAATTCTTCTTAATATTAAAGATTAGATTCCGCATAATCTTTAATACATTCAAACAAAGTTTCTACTATAGTTGTGTTAGATTTATCTAATATAACTAATCCTTATACAAGCTTAAGGAATTCGATCTATTGAAGTGGGATCAACAAGTGGTATCAGAGCTTGTTGCTTTGAGAAACTTTGCTAGAAGATATGGATCAAGATTCTGCACACATGGTGGCTGCATCCAAAGTTCCCATGCTCAAACCGGGTGAGTTTGAGTTATGGAGGATGAGGATTGAACAATACATCCAGATGATAGACTATGCACTGTGGGAAGTCATAGAGAATGGTGCAACCTTGCCAAAAACAGCAGTTGTGGAAGGTGTTGAAAAAGTGATGCCTATTACATCTGCTGAAGATAAGGCTCAGAGAAGATTAGAAGTGAAGGCTAGAAGTACTTTAATGATGGGCATTCCCAATGAACATCAGTTAAAGTTTAACTCTATAAAGGATGCTAAGCTGTTGCTGGAAGCTGTAGAAAAGAGATTTGGTGGGAATGCAGCTACTAAGAAGACTCAAAGAAATCTCTTAAAGCAGCAATATGAAAACTTCACTGCTCCAAGCTCAGAGATGCTTGATCAAACTTTTGATAGGCTTCAAAAGCTTGTGAGTCAGTTGGAGCTTTTGGATGAAAAGCTTTCACAAGAAGATGTTAATCAAAAGTTATTAAGAAGCTTGTCACCTGAGTGGAACACACATGCTGTTGTGTGGAGGAATAAAGCTGAGTTAGAAACAATGAGCATGGATGATCTCTATAACAACCTCAAGGTGTATGAACCAGAAGTTAAAGGGATGTCTAGCTCAAGTTTAAGTATACAGAACATGGCTTTTGTGTCCTCTTCAAATAACAACACTAGCAGCGCTCTAATGAAGCAGTTAATGCTGCTCATGGAGTTACTACTGCTAGCACTCAAGTTAATACTGCTTACTCTACAAATATTGATAACTTGAGTGATGCTGTTATTTGTTTATTCTTTGCTAGTCAACTAAATAGTCCTCAACTTGCACATAAGGACTTGCAACAAATCCATCCTGATGACATAGAAAAGATGGATTTAAGATGGCAAATAGCCATGCTGACTATGAGGGCTAGAAGGTTTTTGAATAATACATGAAGGAAGCTTACTGTTAATAGCAATGAGACTATTAGTTTTGATAAGTCTAAAGTGGAGTGCTACAACTGCCACAAGAGGGGATATTTTGCTAGGGAGTGTAGAGCTCCAAGAAATCAAGACAACAAAAACAAGGAAAGCTCAAGAAGGAGTGTGCCTATGGAAACAACTACTTCCACAGCTTTGGTGTCATGTGATGGTCTTGGTGGATATGGCCAGAGTGATCAGGCAGAGGAAGGGCCTAATTATGCACTCATGGCTTACTCATCTTCAAGTTCTGACTCAGAGGTATCCAATGATTCTACTTGTTCTAAATCTTGTTTGGAAACTGTTAAACTTCTTAAATCTCAATATGATCAACTATTAAAAGATTTTAAGAAATCTAAGTTAATGGTTCTAGGTTATAAAACAGGTTTAGAATCAGTGGAAGAAAAACTTGAATTTTATAAAAAGAATGAGTCTGTTTATGTAGAAAAAATTAATAGCTTAAAATGGGATATTCAAGTAGGAGAAATAACTATTGGAGATCTTAGGAAGAAGCTTAAAATAGTTCAAAAAGAAAAAGATGTCATTCAATTTAATGTAGACAAATTTGAAAATGCATCTAAAAGTTTGAACAAGATCATAGAGTGTTAGATAGTTGACAGTTGCAAGAAAGGTTTAGGCTATAATGCAGTTCCACCTCCCTACATAGGAAATTTCATGCCTCCAACACATGACTTGTCTTTTACTGGTTTAGATGAGTTTGTTAATAAGCCTGTAGCTGAGAACAGTAAAGCTAAGTCTAGTAAAGAAGAGCCTAAGGAAGTTAGGAAGAATGATGATGCCCCAATAATTGAAGAATGGGTGTCAGATAGTGAGGAAGAAAATGTGTCTCAAACTAAAACTAAGAAGAAAATAGTTAAGCCTAGTATTGCTAAGAAAGAGTTTGTCAAACCTAAGCAACAAGAGAAAACTGCTAGGAAAACTGTTAAACAAGTTAAGAAACATAGGCAAAACACTCACAATCCAAGAGGCAATCAAAGAAATTAGAACAATATGATGTCTGAAAGACTACGAAGCAATTTTGAGATGTTTAATAAGGCCTGTTATGTGTGTGGAAGCTTTGATCATTTGCAAGTTGATTGCAATTTCCATCAAAAACAGTTTCAAAATCAAAGGATGGTAAAACCTGTTTGGAACAATGCTCAAAGGGTGAATCATTAAAACTTTGATAAAAAGACTCACCCATGTGCCAAAAAGAACATGGTTCCAAGAGCAGTACTAATAAAGTCTGGTTTAGTATCAGTTAATACTGTTTGAGAAGTTAATACTGCTCACTCAAAAACAATAGTGAATGCTGCTAGACCAATGTCATATGTTTCTAAAATAGCACATTCAACTGTTAAGAGTCCCATTCATAAAAACACAGCATTTAAAAACAGTAATATTAATCAAAGGGATAATACTGTTAGGGATAAAAAAAATTAATATTGCTAGCCCAAAAGCAGTAGTTAATGTTGTTAAGGGAAATAATTTTAATGTTGTTAAGGCCTCAGCTTGTTGGATTTGGAAACCAAAGACTAAAGTTTTAGACCATGTTTCTAAACACAACAGTGCATCAATCACCCTAAATAAGTTTGATTATGTTGATGCACAAGGCAGATCCAAGTCAGTGATGGCTTGGGTCCCCAAAAGAAACTGATTTTCTTATCTAATGTGCAGGGCAATCCATAAATAGATTTACAAGATCAAGGAGTGATTGATAGTGGATGCTCAAGGCACATGACAGGGAACATGTCCTATCTTACAGACTATGAAGAGATAGATGGAGGATATGTTGCTTTTGGAGGGAACCCCAAAGGAGGGAAAATTACATGAAAAGGAAAAGCAAAGAAAAGTGTTAGATTGATGATGGAAGAGCTGTGTAAAAACAGACAGAGTGATTTGGTGAGAAAAACAATTGAGAGAGTTGGTGAGAATAAAAACAGAAAGAGAGCTGTGTAAAAATAGATAGAGTGATTTGGTGAGTAAAAGAATTGAGAGAAGTGGTGAGTTGAAAAACAGAAAGAGAGTTGAATATATTAAAAACAGATAGAGTGTTTGGATTGGAATTAGAGTTAATGCTGGTAACTCAAAGTTAATGCTGCTAGGCATAAACTTAATACTGCTAGTAAAAGTTAATGCTGCTAGGCATAAACTTAATATTGCTGGTAAAAGTTAATGCTGCTAGGCATAACTTACTACTACTGGTGAAAGTTAATGCTGTTAGGCATAACTTACTACTGCTGGGCGAAAGTTAATGTTGTTGAGGGTATTTTCATAAATACTTCGATTAAGGGTTTTAATCAATCATTTAATCGATTTCATTCTTTCAAATACTCTTTAATCATAAACCCTAACTCAATTTTATCATCCATCATCAAAACCCAACACAAATGGCGTATCTAAAGTTTGCTGATACTCATAACATGGTCGCATTTTTGTCTAAACTCGCAGAAAGTGAAGGGTTTGAACGAATTGTGGATTTTCTAAATGCAAACCCTATAAGATATGCACTAACGATCAATCTCACTATATATACTTCATGCATTGAACAATTCTGGGCTACTGTCAAGGTCAAAACTGTCAATGGGGAAGTACAATTACAAGCCCTAGTGGATAGAAAGAAGATAATCATAACCGAATCAACTGTGAGAAGAGATCTTCAACTAGAAGATGCTGAAGGTGTTGATTGTCTACCCAATTCTACCATCTTTGAACAGCTTACACTAATGGGGTATGAAAAAATTTCACAGAAGCTTACTTTCTATAAGGCATTCTTTTCCCAACAATATAAATTCCTTATTCATACGATTTTACAATGTCTAAGTTCTAAGACTACTGCATGCAATGAGTTTAGTAGTACTATGGCATCTGCCATTATCTGTTTAGCTACAAACCAGAAGTTTAACTTTTCAAAATACATTTTTGAAAGTATGGTGAAGAACTTGGATAATGTGGGCAAATTTTTGATGTATCCAAGGTTTATACAAGTCTTTTTGGATAAACAACTTGAAGGGATGCCTACTCACAACAGATTATATATTGCACCCTCTCACACTAAGAAGATATTTGGGAATATGAGAAGGGTAGGAAAAGGTTTTTCTAGAAGGGAAACACCATTATTTCCAACAATGGTGGTACACGATCAAGCAGAAATGGGTGAAGGTTTAGCAAATCCCACTGATCCCCATCACACACCTACTTTTATTCAACCATCAACATCTCAACCTCAAAAGAAACAAAAACCTTGGAAGCCTAAGAGAAATGGTACTCAGATACCTCAGTCTAGGGGTCCTACTGAACATGTAGCATATGAGGCTGTCTATAAGAAGTTGGATGACAGTTTGGTGAGGGCTACCACTACTACTTCTAGCTTAGAAGCAGAGCAGGACAGTGGTAACATCAATAAGACCCGATCCAAGGCAACACCTAATGAATCTAGTTCCTAAAGAACTACTTCAGGTGGTGGTCCCAGGCGCCAAGAAACCATGGGGGATACAATTGCTCAAACTAGGTTTGAGAATGTATCTAAACTTTCCAATGATCTACTGCTCGCAAGAGGTAACACACTTAGAAGTGGTGAGGATAGTCTAAAACTTAAGGAATTGATGGAATTATGTACCAATTTACAAACAAGAGTTCTTGATTTGGAAAAGACAAATACCACACAAGCTAAAGAGATTGTTAGTTTAAAGAGGAGGGTCAAGAAGCTTGAACAGAAAAAGAGATCAAGAACTCATGGGCTTAAAAGGTTATACAAAGTTAGTCTTACAACTAGGGTAGAATCCTTTGGAGATAAAGAAAGTTTAGGTGAGGATGCGTCCAAATAGGGGAGGATAAATGCTATTGATGCTGATGAAGACATTACCCTGGTTAATGATCAAGATGATGCTAATATGTTTGATGTGAACACTTTGACTGGTGATGAGGTGTTAGCAGAACAAGAAGTTGTTGCTAAAGATGTGAATTTGACTGTTGATGAAGTTACTTTGGCTCAAGCACTTGCTGCTTTGAAAAGTGTAAAACCCAAGGTAAAAGCCAATGTTGTAGAAGAGCCAAGTGTACCAGTTAGTGCTGCCAATACAAAGGTTAGTGCTGCTACAACTACAACAACTGCTACAATTCCAACTCCAAGGAAAGGAATTGTCATTACTAAGTTGGGTACATCTCCAACAACAACAATAATTTCTTCACAACCATCACAGGTAAAAGTTTAGGACAAAGGCAAAGGAATAATGGTAGAAGAACCTGTGAAATCAAAGAAGATGAGAGACTTGCAAGGGAGAAAGATTAAGCCAATGTTGCACTGACTAAAGAATGGGATGATATTCAGGCTAAGGTTGATGTTGATTACCAGTTGGCTCAAAGACTGCAAGCTGAAGAACAAGAGTAGTTCACAACTAAACAAAAAGCCACATTGTTTAAAGAACTCTTAGTGCAAAGAAGAAAACACTTTGTAGCTAAAAGAGTAGAAGAGAAGAGGAACAAACCACCAACCCAAGCTCAACAAAGAAAAATCATGTGTACTTACCTGAAGAATATGGAAGGAAAGAAGCCCAAAGACTTGAAGAATAAATCTTTTGATTCTATTCAGACGATGTTTGACAGAGCTTTCAAGAGGGTGAATACATTTGTTGACTTTAGAACAGACTTAGTGGAGGGTAGTTCAAAACGAGTAGGAGATGAGCTAGAATAAGAGGTCACTAAAAATCAAAAGGTGGATGATGTTCAAGAAACAGCTGAAGTGGATGATGATCAAGAAACAGCTAAGATTAAAGAGCTCATGAAAATTGTTTCTGATAAAGAGGAAGTAGCAATTGATGCTATTCCTTTGGCTACTAAACCTCCAAGCATTGTTGACTAGAAGATTCATAAAGAAGGAAAGAAAAACTATTATCAGATAATCAGAGCTGATGGAAGTTCAAAGATGTACTTAGTTGTTGGAAACACAAAAAGTATCGGTCACTTCCAAGTTGTATTAAGTCTTAGCTCGTAGTATGTGTAACGTTAGTTAAGTAAACTAGCCCGGCCCAAGGTCTATGGGAAGCCCATTAGAACCCATGGGTCGGCCACAACATGTAGTATATAAGCCCTCTCCTAGCCTTGGAGAGGGGTTGGTTGTTCTATTTGTTACATTCCATCTAATAAACATCATCCATTCCATCCATTCTTTCTCTCTAACATCACAACCCACATCTCACTCTTGTTCTTGGTTTGATCATAAGATTACATGTATCTACAATGTGAAAATCTTCGTTTCACTCGGATGTTCTGGCAATATCACAAGGATAATGCGTAGGACTCTTAGGATAGTCTTGTTTCTACAGTGTGTGCTTTAGCTCGTAGAGATATGATTCTTCTTTTAATATCTTGTACGTTTGTGGCAGAGATCTTTTGATTTATCATTGATTGTCTTTGATTGTGATATAGAGCTTTCTTGAATCATCGGCCAAACCTAATCTACATCATCTATGTAATTTATCGCCATTTTGTGCACTTGGAAGAAAATTAATGATATCAAGATTTTGCAGAAGCTTTGACACCTTTATGAGATATTTCTTAACTTCATAACAAGTGTAGGTCGTGTCTTAGCATTTAGTGAGTGACTTGACATTTCTGTTACTGGAAACTCCATTTCCATCTCCATCTTTGAATGATTCTGTAATGAAACAGTTAGCAATAAAGAGAAAATTGATTTGAAACTTCAGTCTTAGTGTTAGATATGAAAATATTTTGTAACACTTTGAGAGTTTTGATTGTTTGCGTCAAATGTTCAATAAACGTCAATTCATTCCCTGGAATAAAGTTTGATTCACGTAAGAAACGACCATCTTTGCTTTTCAGTTGACACAAGTTGATTCCTTGTAGAAATCGCACAAGTCACCTACCCAAGAGCTTGTTGATGTATTGCTCTACAGGGATTCCATCTTCATTGTGAAAATCTTCGTTACACTCGGATTGTTTCAAGCAATATCACAAGATATTTGGCAATATCACAAGGATAATGCTTAGGAACTCTTAGGATAGTCTTGTTTCCACAGTATGTGAAAGACAAGAGAATTGGATATGTGTCCTAACGAGATTAATTGACGATCTCTTGGCTCTAGACTCAATATGTGTTTTTGGTTTCTAGTAATCGGAGGCTGCGCTGACTGCCACCTTTTCAATATCAACTAACTCGGAGTGAGAAAGTTAATAGAAATATGTTTATCTCCGTGAGAAATGAAAACATAAATCTTTTGAGAGATTCTGGTGTCTAGGAGGGTTGTGCATTGCATCACAAGGTCTATGATGTTGATCTTCAATGTCATCAATCATCTTATAATTCTGGCATGCATATTAATTGACCTTTTTCTGCCTAAGTGTATTGAGGGCTTCTTTCTTTACACCCTTTATCCATTACAATTCTTTTAATTCTTTAAACCACTTCAGTGCTTATGAACTTCAAGACTAGAACCTTTGTTGGGTTTATTCAGTACTAGCTCCATCTTAGTCCGACACTTTTCCCTATTTCCACTTTTAACTCCTTTTATATGTCTACCTAAGGACTTCTACACTAACTAGTGGATTACCCTGGGTAGATCCCTCTGGTTTTGGCTGATCAATTAGAAATGTACCTAACCTACCAACCTTATAACTCCAATAAAGTAAAATGCATGGTCGTCCTTTGGTAACAGTACTCCATCCATAAAACCAATTTGAAAATTCAAATAAGGTAATTATAAGATAATATCAAAGCGTAAGTACCTTCGATCATTTTGAAATTTTTCAAAAACGCTCCCCCTCAAAATTGCTTCGGTATTCAAAAATTGTTTTTAGCACATTTGGGCATGAGAGTATAATACATGAGTCCTAATAAGACATGATATTATTATACACATAATTTAATCACATTTTATCCCCTTATCAAAAATTTAAAACCCTTTGCCATTTTGGATATCAATTGATTTAAAATGTTATAAAACTTGGGAGTAAAGTGGTGGCCCATATTCCCAAGTCGTGTAAGAAACATATAACTGCTCCCCCTCAAATCGTAGAGGTATATAAATTATTCCCTACACTTAATCATCAAAAAGATTCACTACTATACTAAATGAATAAGATATATTATTCACAAAAATAAGTAATTTACCTATTTTACAGTAACACTTGCGGTTATGTGTTCTGTTGATCCACCTGTATTCAATATCTCTTTATTACTTCCTCCAACAAAGCTTTCCAGAACGTCAAAGATCCTCCTGATCTGTAGTCTTTTCTCGATCTGCTGTAATGAAGACTTTCTCCGCCTCTTGTCATCCTCTAACCATTTTCCTAGTCTCCATGCCCCTTATGTAACTCGAAAGATAAAAGTCTCTAACCATGTGATCCAGCTTTCCATGACTCTTGTTCAATGTCCTATCACTAAACTTGAGTATCTTATCATCCTCATTCAACTTTCTCTGATCATTTTCTGTCTCTTAAGATAATGTCTCCTTGGGCTTAGGACAATCGTATAATCTTCTTTGAAGGAATAGTCAGTTGCATCCCAATTAGGACGTTCGAGGTTGAGCTTTGTTTGATAGCTCTCAATTCCAAGCTGCAAGTCTCCCACACGATTCCTGATGACCAGTTTTTACTGATCACATGAAATTGTTTGTGTAGATGGAAGTCTTGTCTAATTTTTAGACAGATGGTTTGAGCTTGTCTTGAATATTGAGTAGATATAGGTCTTCAAAATCATTTGGATGAAGGTTTTTAAAATCCTTTTCCGAGATCTTGTACTCTTTGTAGTCAGCTCGGCGAAGAATTATCTCTCTCAAGTAGTTGTATCCGTATTTTTCGAAAGTCTTGACACGGATCACACTGAGAATTCGCATCTGGGATCTGACTGCTTCACGATCTGAGGGCTCACTGTGTTTGTTGATGTAAAATTGCTTTCTTCTAAACCACCAGTGTGTGATACCATAAGCTGCACTGATGTCATAATCGCGTTCACTTTCAAACCACAAAGATGGAACTAATTCTTCTAGTCCAAAGTCTAGGTAACAAGCGGCTTTGAGCTTGGATATAGATATGGCAGTTTTTTGTTCTTTGTCACCTGTCAAGAGGTATTCCAGATCCTTATTGAAGAAGAATTATGGTTGAATAGTTACCTGACCCGGTGGTCCTCCTAAGGGCAGTGGTTCATATATATTATGCAAATTTTGATGACCCTCGGGATTAACCAAATCAACCTTATTTGTCAGCAGCTTATGGCATTCATCCATCTGGTATTGAAGAAAGACGCCGTTCTTATGAAAGGCTTTAACAAGGTTGAATGCTGGACCTTCTAAATCAGCTTTGCAGAGCTTCTTCTTTCATGTTCGTCTGCAGAACCATTTGATAAATGACCCAATATCATACGTCTTCCTTTGAAGCTTGTTTTCCTCAGGAACTTTATACGTTGTGGCGTATGCATTTGCCCAGTTATGTTCTGGTTCCGGGAAATGTGTTACACACATTATGATCTGTTATCACAGTACAGAGGAATTTTACAACAAAGAGCAATAACACTTTTGTTATCACAGTACAGAGGAATTTTATTGAAGTCAAATCCGTAGTCTTTGAGCTGTGAGCGCATCCAAAGGATTTGAACACAACATCCAGACATGGCGATGTATTCAGCCTCTGTAGTTGATATTGCCGTGCTTCTTTGCTTCTTTGATGACCAGCTAACCAGTCTATCTCTAAGAAATTAAGCACTTCCTGATGTACTTCTTCTTGAGTCTTGACATCCCGCATGATCCGCATCTACATAAGCTGTTAGTGACATGGCGTTGTCTTTCGGAT
>BQNB010005538.1:0-53326 GCA_026074375.1 Tanacetum coccineum
TTTGCATTATTCACATTAGCAGTCACCTGTGTGACGATCTGAGGGATAATATTTTGGAGTTGCTCCGCAATAAGGGTAGCAAGATTTGGTTGTCCGTTATCATTGTCATTATATGTCTAGTTCGCACCATTCTGATGAAATAATAACAATGCTCATTAGACAAGGGAAAGGTAAAGGGTTTTTAAACTCGCCTATTCTATCAGCACATCATCAGAACCATACAAAACACATACATAAACACTCATCCAAACAGCATGTTGACACCAAAACCGTGTAATCATACTTGCAAGTCCACTTGTGTTGTGGCGCATGTATAATTATGTTGGCCACCATAATTATAGATGCCCCCTTTCACGAGTGTACTCCCTCCTATGAATACACTTCTCAATATCAACAAGACTCATACCACATAAGTCACATTAGCAAACCACCACATATAGTAAAAGAAAACTCACAAATTAAAGGAAATCACACATTTCATAACATCAAAATAGTCGAACAAATCCGAAAGAAAATCCTAAGGTTTTAAAGTTTATAATGAGACGAAACTAAGCACAACTCAAATTCCACTACTACCACCAGTATCCTCTAACTCATAGTCTTTAGGCACACTCCTTGCCGTGGATTTCAAATCCGAATCATCCTCATCTGACACCTCATATTCCACTTGTTCCCAGTATATCATCATCCTTTCAATTTCTTTCTCTTTATCAGTTAGCTGGTACTCATGAAATTTCCCAGGGTATCTAGTAACCACCCCGTTCTTTGTCACAGTTGTCACTATTTTCTCCACCTCTCTTCCCTCTGCTAATTCTATATTCAATCTTTCTACCACCCTGCATGGGTACATAGAAATTGGTATGTGGATCTTACGGCTAATCCGACTTACCCATGCCCGTGTCCCTGGTTTGTAATATCTCCTACGTCCTGTCGCAATTGCGACTCCCATACGGAACTTCTTAGAAGGAAAAGGAGACATAGCTAATTTAACAAGAAAAAAAATAAGGCACACTAATTCAGGTAAAGGCAATCAAAATAGCTAAAGAAATCAACAAAATTAAGAAATAGTATCATACGATTAAGGGGAAAAACGCATACTAGGTACACTACTAAACGCTTAAGCCCTAACATGCATCTACGTGAAGGACTCCTAGGTTATAGTCTAGGCTCAACCACCTACTTCTCTATAACCAATGGCTCTGATACCAATCTGTCACACCCCGCCAAGGCGGAAGCACGAGGTGTAACTTCATGGATATTGTTACAACACAATGGCATCTACTATAGAGATACTAAAAGGGAAAGAAAATAACTACAGGGGACACTATGTGTCATAACAATACCCAACATAAGATAAAGGAGTCTTGCATTATCATGTAATGTCATACACGCAAAAGCATAAACCAACATAAAAGTGAATCAATCCCAGACTTAAATTATCCAGCAGAACATAAGTCTAAATCAAAAGAACAAATAAGAAGAACTCCACAAGCCAATCCTAAGGTCTCTCTATCCACTTCTCCTAGCATCATTAGTCTCAAACTGAATACCTGAAAATGATGCTCAAAAATGTCAACATAAAGTTGGTGAGAGTCATAGGTTTAAGACACGATATAAATCCAATTAAATCATTACTGTGACAAATAAAAACACTGCATGACAATAAATGGACTACCATATAAGCTATCATACAAACCAAATCAAATCCAATCCAAAACAATACCATTCACACGATTACGAGATCGATCCACAACAATCCAAAAGGGGCAGGCGTGCCCTCGACCCAAGTCATGACTCCACTTGATCACATCACAACACATCAAAAGGGGCAGAACGTGCCTCACGATCCAAGGCCAAAAACCCGCCTAATTGACCACATCACAATACATTTAGCACATACACATAATAGCCACGTAAAGTCCATGCATTTTAGACAACCAATTATCACAGTAATCAAATCATTTCAACATTTCAAACCATTTGCATTATTTTCACCCCAATAAAATCATAAGAAAAGAGGGGCTATGAAACTCACCTGATCACGCAGCTACAAGTAACACAAACTCCTTCCTTAAAAACTATACACAATAAATGTTGGAAACACGAAAAGTGTCGGTCACTTCCAAAGTTGTAATAGTCTTAGCTCGTAGTTAGTATAAGGATTAGATTAGTAATCTAGTCCGGCCCAAGGCCCATGGGTGGCCCAACTCCAGCCCATGGCCGGCCTCTATGTAGTATAAATACACCCTCTCCTAGTCTTGGAGAGGGTTGGTTGTTCCATTTGTTTCACACACTTTCATAATACATTCATCCATTTTCCATCATCTTTTTCTCTAACAATCCAACCCACATCTCACTTATTGTTCTTGGTTGATCTTAAGATTACTAGTATTCTTCAATTGGTATCAAGAGCCATGGAGTGGTGTGTTTAGATTTTTTTGTGTTTGATTTGTGTTCAAAACCTTTACAAAGATCAATTTAGTGATAAAAAATTTTTTTGGCTTAAAAACCTTAAAGTTTTCATTTTTATTGTTCCTATAGGGTTAGTAATACTAGTTGTACAAGATTTTTGCGAAAAAACTTTCAAAATCGTGTTTTTTTAGTCTTTGAAGATTTGAGTTTCGAAGTTGTTTGGACCGAACTAGTTGGATCGAACAAGCAGACCGAACGAGTAAGCCTAAACAATAGAAATCTGAACCTAAGGAATCGAACCAAGGGATCGAACTAGATCATCGAACTAGGGATCGAACTAGATCATCGAACTAGGGATCGAACTAGATCATCGAACTAAGGGTTCGAACGAGATCATCGAACGAGCGGCTTCTAGTTTTGATCGAACGAACGACTTCAAGTTTGAATCGAACGAGCTACTTTAGTGTCGATCGAACGAGTGATTTCTAGTTTAGATCGAACGAGCGTTTTTCACCAGTTAGGATCGAACTAGCGGATCGAACGAAGGATCGAACTAGCCGTTCGAACTAGAGGATCGAACTAGTCGTTCGAACGAGAGGACCGAACCAGTGGAAAATTATTTCAGTTTAAACTTAAAAACTCAATTTTAAATTGTACGGTTATTTCTTTGACTTGTAAAATCCCGTGAAATAAACACTTGTCTTCCTGGTTTTGTCAAGAATTGTAAAATCACGTGTAGTTTTTAATTCAAGACTCAACAATCACGTATCAAACACAATTTCTTTCTACCACCGACCGATCAAATTGTAATCTTTTGATATCACAATGACGTCTCTTGCTGATAAATCACTTCTCTCTGGAGGTGACAACAAACCACCGATGCTGGAAAAACACTTGTATGATTCATGGAAAAGCAGAATGGAACTTTATATGATGAATAGACCACATGGAAGAATGATACTTGCATCTGTTGAAAAAGGACCACTTGTTTGGCCTTCAATCACAGAGGAAGGAGTAACAAGGCTAAAGAAAAATGTTGGAACTCAACTCCATCTGAATCCATTCAAGCATATTGCGACATCAAAGCTATAAACATCATTCTCCAAGGCCTACCGACAGCAATCTATGCTCTTGTGCGTCAGCAACGAATGGCGAAAAGATCTTTGGGAAAGAATAAACTGTTGATGGCAAGGAACATCCAATTAACCAAACAAAAAGTGAGTGCAAGTTTTATGATGAATTTGATAAGTCATTACTTATACAAGAAAGGAGATACGTTGCATGAGTATTCTTGAGGTTCACTTTTGCTACTAAATGAAACAAGAAAACATTTACAATATGCCATTGGAGCAGTTTCAAGTGAACACCAAGTTCTTAAACTCTCTTCCTGATGAATGGTGAGCAAATTTTGACCACTGATGTTAAACTAGTCAAAGATTATGCACACTACAAATGTTGAATCAACTACATTCACATCTCATCAACATGAACGGCATGCAATTGAAGTTCGTTTGATGCATGAACGCAACCCTGATCCTCTTGCTTTAGTTGCATCTCATCAGTTAACTCAGCCAGCTTATCAATCTCATCTACACCCTTACCAACAGTCTCTACCTCAACATCACGTTTCACCATATCAGCATTCACAGTTTGTTACACCTTATCAACATCAACATCAACAATTCTCAACCAATCAATCAACACCTCTTTCAATTACTTATCCGACAAATGAGTATCAATCCACCGTTCACCACAACAGTTATTCTCAACAACCATCAATCCCACAATTGGAATATGCTCCCACTACCTATCAACAGCAACAACCAGAATTTTCCCAACCCGACTCCAGTCTCGTTGTTCCAGTGTTCCAAAAGGGGGATGATCCAATTGACGCAATCAATCATATGAGACCAATCTAAACTGCTGTGTGTTACATCCCGTGTATCCAACTACGAAACAACCAGCTAAGGACTTCGTCAAAAAGCCCTCGTAAACAAGCTACCATCAATATTAAAAGTGACTGTGCAACCATTTATCAAGGGGAGACAAACTACTTAATGCTTCAGGAACAACAAGAAAATTCCATACCTGGAGCAAGTGGTCGCACCTTGGGGAAACAACCGACTGTTATATTGATACAATTGTAGAAGGGGCGGGTCATATTGCCATGCAATGCACAAAGCCAAAAGGAAAAGGGATGACACATGGTTTAACATAAAGAGTTGTTGTTCAAGCTTCAAGCCAGTGGTCAAGTCTATTAACATAGGAAGAAATAGCAATTTTTGGCTGACCCAAGACTTCCTGACACTCAAAACTCTCAATACATTCATTACCAACAATGCTGCCTTATCAAGCCTATGATCTGGTACCTTATGACTCTGATTAGTGATGAACTCATTCATCCAATATTGCTCTCATGGACAATCTCTCAAGGAATGGCTCAATATGCACTCACTGAGGTACACAATCAAGATAATATGAACTATAGACTTATTCAATCAAAGTGAGCATATTATGTCCGTTCTTCTGAAACATTCTAATGAATGTGGATCAGTCAAGAAACTTGGATATAATCAGTGAAGCAATATCATTCCATATTCACAGTATCTGAGTGAAACACAACAAGGAGAACTATTCAGAATTCGCACTCTTCAGCTCAACAAGATGTCCTGATATGTCTGATTTTTGAACAAATAACTAACCCAAGTGAACGCAATGCAACACTGTTATTTAAAGCATTGACTACCGAGCTTGACAGATATAAAGAAAGCTTAAAGGATTTGAAAGAGAAACAAATGTGAAAATAGTTTTTTTTCAGGATCAAATGAACAGTTTTGACGAGAATGAACTCTTAATGCTAAATCTTTTCGAACAAGTTTGCAAAAAAGTAGTGTTTACATAAAAACGTTTCTGAACTCAAAAATAGTTGAAATAAGAAGAAAACAGAAATATTGAAAGAGAAATTTTGAAAATTTTTTAGAAAAAAAAAAAAGAAAAATTAAGGCACCTTGACAACATCAATTTCAAAAAAAGAGGTCCAATCTGCACAAACTGTTCATATGATGACAAACTCCAAAATTTAGTTATGATCATTCCTCAAAAAAGCTCTCGTGTTTTGAAAAACCTTTCTGTCTGAAGAAGCTCGGGAGTCAATGCCAAAGCATGGATGACGGGAATACCATTCTCAAAATGGATCTATTTTGGATCTGGATTTTGTGATGAAACCTTAGAGCTAAGTAGAAACGTGTCGTTCAAAAATGCTTTTTGAAAGAACAAGATCCCCAAGTTTGAAGAAACATATAGTAAACACAAACCAATCAATAATGCCATCCTTTCAAAATGATTACTACGTAAACGATTTGTTCGACCAACATGATATATATTGTTGAACATGCCTATTGGAAAGCGACTTTCGTCCCCAGCTTTAGACCCATCTCCATTCTTCAATAACCGGTCATAGTTGTGTTCCAAAGAACTTCCTAGCAGTTAAGTAAGGTGAATACTCCCTTAAAGAGCTTAAACGGCTATCTTTACTGGCTTTTGATCAGGTTGTCAAAGAAAGAACCACTGTCCACAACATATCACATAGGGCACGTGTGGGGTTTGAAACATACAAAGGCTGTTTTTCCGAGAAGAAATCATTCCGTTGTTTATAAAAAATTTAAAAGATATCTCAAAAACTTCAACCGATACTTTGGTTTTGCGAAACTTTTGTACGATGACCAGAAAGTCTTTTATCATATGGAACAGGCTAACGAACAACATCGCTGGAGTACATAACTTTCGAGGTTAAAATGAATCAAGTTTTGAGTAAAAACGAACGACTCTTGGCACAAGCTGATGATAAGGTATATTTTAAAAGATTGTGGTGAATTTGTTTGTGTGAATGCAAGTTGAGAAAATTGTGTCTAAATGACCAAAAGTGTCTCGACCTCGAGACAGAGCTTGTCAAGAAAAAGGAATTTTGTTGTGATAAAGAAACTTACGATAAACTTTGTAGTGTTTATATACAACTGCCTTGATAAACATTGCATTACTTTGTGAAGCTTATTCACAACTTAAAATGATAAATTTTTCAACCAGAAAAAAAGTGTTTTAAATCAAAATGCTTCCGAGTTTTACTCAATTGTTCGAATTAAGTGAATATGAAAGCTCTATTCTCAAGCGAACAGACACAGTCATTGTAAAGTTAAAGAGCAAATTAATTTCCTTAAAAGGAAAAATGTGGAGGATAGTATCAGTCAAATGGACATGAGGAAGAAATAGATGACACTTAACATAGATTGGAACATAGAGTGACAAAACTTGTTACTGATAATTCATTTGAAACAGACTTATAAACAACATTATGACACGATTAAACCAAAACGTTTTCAATCAAAAGAACAATGTGTATGCGTTAATTAAGTAAGTCAATAATAAAGTCTGGGGAGATGTTTCTGATTTAAACAAAACTTCAGAAACAAGGTATTGGACATAGCAAGCCTTAAAAAATGAGTTAAGAAACTTAACGGAAAAGCGACAGATAAACAAGGAAGACTTGTGTGACCCACTCTGATATCCAAACGTGTCTAAGGAAAACATGGAACCAATCACACCCAATATTGTTGTGAACAAAAGGACTGTCACTCTTCAATATATTAAGCATACCCAGTAAGAAGCTTTGGTCCTATAGGGAAATAGTCGAATTACAATGTAAACGCAAATTAATCCTCAAGAATCCACTTTATTAGATCTGCCTTTAGTATAAGCCAAAGTCATACAGTATTTTGCTTTCACACAAAATAGATCATGTGTGTCCTAGTATCAACAATTGTGGTCCTCAATTAATTGAGGCAATACCGAGGAAAACGGACAAGAAAGTTAGGTTTGCCAAATCATTCACATCCACAGAAAACACAAAACCAGCATCGACTTCAAACATAGTTTCTAACAAGCGTGTGTTGCATTCTACAGAGAAAGACATTCTACTAGGATCTAGCGATCACAGCCCTTCAGGCAATACAAAGAAAATAGGGTTTTGCAAGCACCAAGAAGAAAATCGAAGAATAAATTAAAGCTCACCCTAGGAATTGTTAAATCTAGTTTAAAATAAAAAGTAATGTACTTGTTAATGTTAATGGATCTGCGGCTGAGCAAATCACAATAAACAAGATTAAATTCTGATTGTGTAGGTGTTAAACATAATTGATTGCATGTCTTCTGATAATGGTGTTTGTTTCTAATGCTTTTGAAAGTTGTGAAATCTCGTACTAAATCAAAAAAGAATAAACCTAAGAAAGATTAATTGGAAACCCAACAGAAAGTAGTTCACTCAATAAGGAAATATACTTGGAGACCTACCGGTCGGGAGCCTCACTATTGTAGGAAATACGAGCCCTTTAACTAGGATTACCACTACAAATGAAGTGCCTTCTAGTAAACCAATAGTGTTTCTGACACTGAATCACCCAAACCTGTTGTTAAATTTATACACAAGGCAAACCTAGGAAGAATTACAAATGCTTAGTCAGTAGCAACACTAAGGGTTTTAAAAACAATGTCTGCTAACAAACCGGAACCCAGTTAAATCCTGGGGATCCACAAAAACCAATATTCCATCTACTTCTTGGAATTAATGCAGGTGACCAAATCGTACCTCCTGGTAATTGGAATCCGGTTTAGCTCAAGCACATGAGCCGGAGATCGCTCTCAGCTCACCAATTTTGTCAGTAAATTCATGGGTACAGTTAAATTCGGAAACGATCAAGTTGGCAAAATAAAGGGTTTATTGGAGACTATCAGATTGGGAATGTTTACAATTTCAAGTTTATTAAAACTTGAAGGAATTGTGTCATAATCTATTTCTTCTGTTTTTTTTTGGGACAATTCTGTCATTCAAAAACTTGAAGTGGCTTTTCAGTCATACACACGTGCTTTCAATCTCAATCTAAAAGGTGGGAATTTATTGACGTGATCTCGAGGGGATAACCTTTATACTCTCTCTCTTGGGAATATGAATGTGCATCCTTCTCCTAATTGTCCCTATTGTCAAAGGCGTCCTAAAACCAAGTATTGGATTATGCATTTCGACGGTCTTTCTCATTTGAACTTTGGTATCTAACAATCATCTGGCAAGACATGGACCTTGTACGAGGTCCTCGCTAAGCTCAAGTTTGAAAAGGATCATTTATGTACTGCATGTGCATTAGGAAAAAGTTCTAAGACACCCCACAAACCCAAATCTAAGACACCAAATCAAGAAAAAACTCTACTGTTGCATATGATCTAAGTGTGCCAATTCTTGTTCGCAGTGACAGTGGAAAGAAGTACATTCTCGATATTGTTTGATGACTACTCTCTATATTAGCTTGGGTTAAAATGCTACGATCAAAAGAATGAAGCTCCAGCTTTTGATATCAATTTTTTGAAGAAGATCAGGAACGACATAAGAAACCGTCCAAACCATCAAAAGAGATAATGGAACTGATTTTGTAATCATGACATTGGCGTGAATATAATGAGAAGGTTGGCATCTCTTCATTAAACATCATTGCACGCTCTCTACAGCAAAACGGTGTTGTGTAAAGACGAAATCGCACTCTAATTGAAGAGCAGGCACCGCACTTTGTTAATTTATCAGCAAAGTCTTCCTTTATTTCTATGGGCCGAAGCGGATGCCCACAACTCTATACCAAAATCGTTCCATGATATCTACGTCGTCACGGCCAAAACACATCTTAGCTTTTGCACACAAACCCCCCGATCTATCTGAATCTACAATGTGTTTGGTGCACTTTGTTACCCCACGAATTGATAGTGAAAATTCTGGGAGTAACAACCAAAGGCTGATATTGTATTTTCAATGGATATGCACCCACACAGAAAGCTTTTCGGATTTAAACAACAGACTACCAGAATAATTGAAACTATGTCACTTTGAATTTTGATGAGGCTGACCGCGATGTGCTTCTGAACACAGCAGTTCAGGACGCCGTTCATCATGAAATGACTCATGTATCCAATCCAATGTCAGGACACGTGCCCACATCCCACCTTCTTCCCAACACCATTTGTACCACCAACGAGATCTGACTGGGATTTGTTGTTTCAACCAATGTTTGATGAGTCACCTACTGTTGATTTACATGCACCAGAAGTCATTGCTCCTATTCCTGAAGCAGTTGCACCTGAACATGCGGTATCAACTGGTTCACCTTCCTCAACTACAGTTGATCAAGATGCACCATCATCAAGTAACTCTCATCATACAACACCAGGAACTCAAAATTCCTATTATTTTCTCCATGAATGTAGAAGAAGATAACATGATATTGAAAGTTTGCACACATGGGTAATGATCCGTACTTCGGTATTCCAATTCCAGAAGTTCCTTCTGATCAATCTTCAGACATTATTCATACAATTGTGCATCCCGATCACCAAGTTTCTGAACACACTAGCAAATGGACGAAGGATCACCCACTTGAGAACATAATCGGTGCTCTCGACAGACCAGTTTCCACACGACTCCAACTTCATGAACAAGCCCTATGATTGTTACTAGATGCCTTCCTAACATCAGACGAACCCAAACCTACAAAGAAGCATAACCCAACATGTTGGATTGAAAGCTATGCAAGAGGAACTCCGTGAATTGAACGTCTGGAGGTATTTTGGAACTTGTACCTCCCTCTGACACAGCATTTGTCAACTCTCTTAGTGGATCAATAAGGTTAAAAACTTGATGATTTAAGGAGAGTATTCTGAAAAACAAGGCTCGGTTGTCGCTCGTGGTTATCGTCAATAAGATGGTCTGATTTTGGAAGAGTCATTCGCTCCGGTTATGCACGATTAGAGGCTATACGAATTTTTCTCGCGCGTATTTTGCTCACATGAACATGGTCATCTACCAAATGGATGTGAAGACTGCGTTTCTGAATGGTAATCTGCGAGAAGAAGTTTATGTTAGCCAGCCGGACGGATTTGTGGATCCAGACAAACCTAACCACGTATACAAGCTTAAGAAAGCTCTTTATGGGTTGAAACAAGCTCCACGTGCGTGGTATGATATGTTGTCTTCATTCCTGATATCCAATGATTTCTCCAAAGGCTCAGTGGATCCAACTCTGTTCATCCGTAGAGAAGGCAACGATCTAATTCTGGTACAAATCTATGTCGATGATATTATCTTTGCTGCCCTCCACCGCCTGAACTGTGGATCTATTTGCTAACATTATTGTTCAAAATTCATTATGTCGATGATGGGAAACATCTCATTTTCATTAGACTACCGGATTTCTCAAAGTCCCAGAGGCATCTTCATAAACCAATCTAAATATGCTCTTGAATCACTTAAAAAATATGGCTATGAATCTTGTGACCCAGTGGATACTCCCATGGTGGAGAAGTCCAAACTGGATGAGGATAAAGAAGGGAACGCTGTCGATCCATCACACTATCGTGGTATGATTGGCACCCTCCTTTATCTTACAGCCAGTAGACCTGACCTACCCAATTCGCTTTATGCATGGTGTGCCCGGGAACAGGCTCGGCCCTTACGAAAAGCACCTAAATGCAGTAAAAGGACTATTCGGTACTAAAAGGAACCGTTCATCGGGGCTTTGTATCTGAAGGATTCTTCCTTTGCACTAACGCATATTTGCAGATTGCGGACATGCTGTTTTCAAGATACACCGTAAGTTACTCTGGCAGTATACAACTTTTGGGTGATAGACTTGTAAGCTGGTCGTCTAAAAGGCAGAAAAGCGCTGCGATATCCAGTACGGAAGCTGAATATATTGCCTTGACTGGTTGTTGTAGCTCAATGTCCATTGGATGAGATCACAATTACCGACCTATGGCTTTGGATTCAATAAATTCAATGATAACTGAGATAAACAAAAGCGCTATTGCCTTATGCTGCAACATGTATCAAACATTCTAGATCAAGCATATAGACATCCGGTTTTCACTTCATCAAGGAAGCATGTGTGAGATGGCATGAATTCGAACTTTACTTGTCAATACGGAAATATCAATCGGCGGAATCTTCCACTAAGCCCTTGGACAGAAAGAATTGAATTTCTTATCAACAAGCTGGGAATGCGGAGTTTTTGCTGCGGATACTCTGAAACAATTGGCAGATGAAGTTGATGAATATTGGTGGTACCTATTCAAATATCCTGTATCATACGTAAACACTTAAATCAAAAAACACAAAAGTTTTTCATTTTTATGTTTTATTTTTACTAAAAACATAAAAAACCGAAAAAATATTGTCTTTTATATAAATTTTTTTACAAAAACAAAATACAACTTTAAAAAATTGAAAAATTCAAAAAGAAGTTTAACAATGGCATGTCTTCTGAAATCGATAACAATTACGGTCTTAGAAATGTCTGTAACAATGATACAATCTGCTAAATGAAGTTCGAGCGATGAAGATACAAATGTTTTCAAAACATGCCAGATGGCTGCTATTATTCAGATATCAACACGCGTCATCATCTTAAAGGCAAGTATTTCAAAAAGAAAAACTTGGCCT
This sequence comes from Tanacetum coccineum, assembly GCA_026074375.1. Taxonomy (NCBI): domain Eukaryota; kingdom Viridiplantae; phylum Streptophyta; class Magnoliopsida; order Asterales; family Asteraceae; genus Tanacetum; species Tanacetum coccineum. Next base: position 11,939 of record BQNB010005538.1, read on the forward strand.
CTCACGGTAATTTATTCTCGGGCATGGTCCCACTTTATGACCATGCAAAGGCATGTGAAAACTTTGTCATCACAACCCGTGCTTCCTATAATCCATAAGTGTACGTTTACATGCATCTATTGTGAATAAATAAGAAGAAATCTTATTTATCTAGTGTTTGTGTTTTGTCACATACGAAATCATCCCATCATCTGAAAATATTTCAAAATACATTTGCGACTTCTATCAATGCTACATCTCATAAGAATAGAAAAAGGGTGTCAATTGTATTTGATGGTGAAAAAATGTCAAATAGTCTTTGTCATGATCAAATGCTCTGTTAAAAGAAAAAAAATGGATTTAAACGATTATTTGTGGGGGCTTATGTGTTACTTGTTTATGCCTTTAGGGTGTAGATTTTGCTAAAATATGTCTATAGGATGAGAGAATAAAACATTTAGGACTGTGGTGTGCTAGTTGTTTTACTTAAATAAACCTATATAAAACTTACAGTTCAAAATTAATTAGTTGTGGTAAAACATGAGTGGCCAAATATGTCTAAAATGAAATACGTTTTCACACCATCAAACCCCACCGTCCCATTTTCACGACACGAAACTCACTCACACACTCAAACACATACTTGAATTTTTTCAATCGAATCATTTACAACAAGTTTTTACTCCGATTCATCTCTAAGGTATAACGTACCAATGGTTCATCATCACCTAATCATCTCGAAATCTCTAATGAATAATAGTTTTTTTAGCCGTTTTCGATCAAAAAGTTTCCCAAATTGTGAATTAGAGGTTCTTAAATCTAAAGTGGGTTAAATCTTAAAATTGATTGGGGGCTCATGTAGTATTATGTTGTTGTTAAAATTGTAATAGGAATCTTAGGCTTGTTCATTTGTTGCATTCTACAATATGTTTTCTTGACAGATTTGTGTCGAAAAATTAGTGTAACAATGTTGAAATAACGTAACAATATGATATGTATTTGCTAATGTAAGACTAATGGTTAAATGTGAAAATCGTTCTTGTATAAATCGAAACAAATATAAACTGTATGAATCGAACAAAAATGAAAACAATGCACCGAACGATTTGTTTGTTATAATTATCAAACGAGGTAACTCTGAGCAAGGATCGAACGAGTTAGGACGAACGAGTGTTTATATGGTGTTGACCGACGAGTGTTTATATGTGTGTTGATCGAACGAGTGGTTATAATATGTGTTGAATCGAACGAGTGGCTATTTTGTGTTGGATCCGAAACGGAGTGATGTTTAAAAGGATCGAACTAATATCCCTTGAAAGGATCGAACGAGTGATTTTTTAAAAGGGATCGAACGAGTGAACCATGTATGGTTCGAACGAGTGATTCCTTGAACGGATCGAACGAGCGATTTTAGGATCGAACGAGTAATTCCTTGAAAGGACCGAACGAGTGACTATTTGACTGGACCGAACGAGTGTCTAAATGAGAGGATCGAACGAGCACATGTTTGTGAGGATCGAACGAGCACATGTTTGTGAGGATCGAACGAGCACATGTTTGTAAGGACCGAACGAGCATAATTTTGTGAAAAACCGATCAAGGTGTCTTTTTCTTTGAGGACCGAACGAGTAAAGTTATCAACACTTAACCAATTTTTGACATAACACACTTAAGATCAAATTTTTTCTAACTAAGATTAAATTCAACAAATCTCTTAGTTTAAAATAGACAGTAAAAGCTTGACAAAACCAAGGTTAACTACATTCGACTTAATTGTTAGGATAGGTGCCTTTGTCTTACACGCTATTCGTCTATCTAAGTAGATTGATCTTCAAAAGTGCTAAAAGTCATAAAGGTTCTCATGAATGAATGATTGTGTCTTCTTATAAACTGCACTCACTCTTTCTTAAACAGACTCATGGAAATCTCAATAGCGGATCAGATTGCTTTGGATGATGCATTGGTGGCTCCTGCTGACCGACTTAAGATTGGTAAATGTAATCTTCGCTTAAGTTCGGATGTCACATCAAAGGAAGCAACCCTTCAAGTGGTCTACGATGTGTTAAAGCTCACTCCTTTCTACAAGGCATTCCAAGTCACTGCTGATGCTCCAGAGATCTATATGCAAGAATTCTGGGCTTCTGCTTATGTTCATAATCGATCTGTCCGATTTAAGATGAATAACAAGAAGCACATTATCGGTCTTGATCAATTCAGAGACATTCTTCAAATTTGCCCTAAAGTCGGTAATAAGAAGTTTGTAGAACCACCTCTTGAGAAGGAGATCCTCATCTTTCTAGCTAGTCTTGGTCATTCTGGAGATATAAGGAAGATCACTGACGTTAATGTCAATAAACTGCATCAACCCTGGAGATCATTTGCTGCTATCATCAACAAATGTCTCAGTGGTAAACCATCCTATGACAGTCTTCGTCTTTCTCAAGCTCAAATCTTGTGGGGTATGTACAATAAGAAGAATGTTGATTATGCATATCTTCTGTGGGAGGACTTCATTTTCAAGATTGAGAACAAAAATACGAAGAAGGGCAATGCGATGTACTATCCTCGGTTCACCAAGTTAGTCGTCAACTTTGTCATGGAAAAAGATCCTTCAATTCCTAGAAGAAACAAGGTCAATTGGCACTATGCCAGAGATGACCCAATGTTCACTACAATCAATGTCATCTCAAGGAATGAAGTCACTCAGTTGTACGGGGCTATCTTGCCAGTGGCATTAACCAACGAGGACATCCGCAACTCTGAATCATACAAAGAGTATTATGCTATGGCTTCAGGAACAATTCCTCCTAAGACAAAAGGAAGCAAGAAGAAAGCTAATACAGATACAATCACAAAACAGAAGCCTCCCACTGCCCCAACAGAAAAGAAGTCTGGAAAAGGAAAACTGAAGACTACAGAATTGGAGACCATCTCTGAGGCTGAGTTGACAGAGGCTGAGCAACTCAAAATAATCACAAAAAGAAGCCGTCAAGAAACTCACAGCTCTCATGCCAGTGGTTCTGGTGCAGATAAGGAATGGTGTTACACTTGGGGTTCCCGATGCTCGGATTATGACTCAGAGGATGATATCTCTTAAGAATCAAGTGTGATGATCAGCTGATGAGGCAAGCTGGAAGATGGATGAAGATGGCGGTAAAAAACGACGTTAATGAGACTATCAGGATGGATGAAGATGATGATGACTAACGCTGATTGATGAGAAAGCTTCAAGATGCTGATGAACACGAGTGATAAGACAGTTCAAGAAGATGATAATGAAGAACAGACTGAATCAGATGATGATGGTGATGATTTTGTACATCCAAAGCTCACAACTCATGATGATGAAATCATACATGAAGAGGATTCTGATGAAGATGATTCTAGTATTTCAACATCAAACGATGAAGATAGTGACAATGAAGATGAAGGAACGAATGTTGAAGGAGCAAAGACGGGTGAAGAGGCTACATATGAAGAGGATCAAGGAAATGAGGCAGTCAAAGATACAACTACCGATCTTGATGGAAGAGATAAAGTAATGACAGATGTTGAAGACACTCATGTGACCCTAACTCCGGTTAATCCTGATGGTCAACAACAGAGTTCGTCTGTATCATCTGGATTCGTCTCCAACATGCTGAATCCAATCCAAGATTCTGGTGTTGATGATATTTTTGGACAACATACTGAAGCCACTTCTCTCATTGATACTAATGTAACAGCCATCATGGAGCCATCCTTCACTGCACAAATCATCGACCTCCCAACACCGTATTCCTTCATCATTCAACAAAACAAACTACCATTTTGACTCGGAAACTTACAACAAGCTCCTCGCTACAAAATCTTCCCATCTTTGGCTTCGTTGTTTGGCTTTGATCCACGACTGAATGCGTTAGAGATACCTTATCAGACTCAGGCAAACAAATCATTTATGCTGATGCGCTCTCCTCTTTCCTTCAGCCACGTTGATCAATATCTAGCGAATAAAATGCAGGAAGCAGTGGACGTTGCAGTCCAATTGAAGTATGAAAGAATTCGAGAAGAGTCTACTACTGCAAATCAACAATTCCTTGACTCAATTGATGACGGAATGAAGAAAATCATCAAGGAACAAGTCAAAAAGGAAGTCTCCAAAATTATTCCAAAAGTCGAGAAGTTCGTAACCGATCAACTTGAGTCTGAGGTTCTGGTGAGATCATCAAAGGAAGCCAACACATCTCATGCTGTAGCTGCAAATCTCTCAGAATTAGAGCTGAAGAAGATCTTAATAGACAAGATGGAAGCTAACAACTCTATCAACAGGTCAGACATTCAGAGACAGCTCTACAAGGCATTATGAGCGTATAAGCCGACAAAATCTTGTTAGATACATTATGGCGATACTGTAACAATTAAGACCTAGAGATGACTGCTGATGATGATCACGACCCTCCGCTAGGACAGACCGGTGGTCAAAAAGAAGAGGTAGAAAGGTACACGCTTATACAGTGCTCCAAGTGAAACGACAACCAAGACAGCAGGAAAGACTACAGACAAGGATCTAGACTCACACGAAATCTGCTAGCCAATCTGCTCCGTAGGGGAAGCTCGCACTCTACAGATGTCTTTAAAGGACAACCCCCCCACCCCCCACCCCCCCAACAAACCCATGCAGACCAGGAGTTTCGAAACAGGTTGTCCAAGATGAACATAGCGAAAAGAAGTGGCTCCAAACATCTTCCTGACTGGTTTCTAAAACCTACGAGACTACCTTCTCTGATCTGGCATGGAATAAGTCTGTTCCTGCCGTTCATGAAACTGTCCAACCTTGGTTAAGCAAATATGGGTACTACAAGACCTCGAGTGTCGTTGATGAACTAGCCGATTCTACATTTGACTTCTCAATTTTGTGCTTGAACCGGCTAACATGTTCAACTCCTAACACCTGGATTTGCTAGCTGGTCCAACTTTTGAGCTTGATGGAAATGCACTTTGCATGAGTTTGGTCTGAATTGGGATATTTTTGTGGAGGAGGGTTACAATGCCCCACAAACGAGATATTAGACTGGATCAAAACCTGATGGTCTACATTTTTACGCATTGACTGCGTCTGCCACTACCGTTAGTTCCAATTGCTCATGGGTGTCGGGTTTAGACATGTTCTTTTTGATTCTGTTCGGTTACTGGTGGTTGTGCGGTTTTTGGTTTACTGGGTGATTAGGGATTTTATTTATTAAAAAAATTTATTTTATTTTTAACATTAATATTAAATTATACCATAAAACTTACCTACGTGGTGGTGTGTCAAGCCGAAAGTACTCTACTTCAGTAACGAAGACTACGGCTGCAGATTACGGACATATCAAATGGATAGAAGACTTAGTGCCTACCTCAATGTGGAGTCAAACGATCGTCAAATACGACAAATTCGCCCTCTGGGGAATCTCGCATTGGGGCAAGAAGCGACGACAGTTCTATGCATTTGCAACCTTAAGGGAATCAGCTCGGGACGTCTATTCAAAAGACGGTCATTGCTGTCAAAGGTTGAATTGTCGAAATGGCATGTTTATAAGCATCTTGACTGGATTACTGTACGAAGAGATGATGATTGTTCTCTACAAGTTCAAAGAAGGCGACTTCCACAGACTAAGGATCCAAGACATTGAAGGATATGCTGCTTCTTTCTCATGAATGAAAAGTGACTAATCTAAGCGTTGAAGAACGTATTGCATTTAATGTCTCCTTACGAATGTTTACACGAAGAGTTGTCATCCAGAGGCGTGTGGAAGATCTTCAACTGGTGTTGAAAGTTTTAGAAAGAAACTTAACCTCACCAGCCCGAACGTACAGTTCATATCTGAGAAGACAAGACGCTTTTACTCCATACTCCGGATCCAAGTGGATTGTCTAGAGAATAAAAGGACAAGAAGGAAACAGATTGATGCGCATTGGACGAACTACACAAGTCAGCGGATGGTACTTAGATGACGTTCGATCTGCTCTAATGATCGCCTAAGGAATAAGAATGGAGTACTTGCCACAGACTTTTTGGAGCCAACGCGACAAAGCAAACGCGAGAGCTATGATCCAGGCGATTGACAAGAGGCTAAAGACAAGGAGGATAATGAGGAGTTTGGAGAGATTTGTCGGTGGACGACCATACGGGGGTGATCTACGGCTTCTACAAAGGACCATATGATTTATCATATGTTGTTCTCATCTGAAAAAGGTCAACCCTCGTCAATACACTTATCTTGTGAATATGTGCATTATTATGTAGACTTATTGGTGAATTATAAGATGTGCTCGAGTACAAATTTTTCAAGAATTTCTCAGTAAATTCAAAAATTTTAAAATAATTGTACTCGGCATCATCTTATAAACCCTCAAAGGTTGAGGGGGAGCAATAACATGTTCCAATCTGCTATCATATCTCATTTTGTCCCCGAACGGTTAATCAATTGATATCCAAAATATCAAGGGATTAACATTTTGGATAAGGGGAGAAAATGTGATTAACCTGGACTTAATAAATATTGACAGACAGTGTTTCAATTAAAATGGACTCAATGCACTCCATTCCCTAGCATGTACTACGATATCGATGCACATGTTAAGGGGAGTTTTTAGTGATAATGAAAAACTTTCAAAGTGTTAAATATTTTGATATTTATATCAAACACTTTGATTGAACTTTTCAATGTTTTTTGGAGGATTGTGTGAAATACCAAAAGACTGACCATGTTCTTAAATTTATGAAGTTATAAGGCGGTTAGCTTAGGTTTCAGATCCCTTGATTTGCCAGAACCGGAGGGATCTAACCCAGGGATATCCACTAAATAGTGTGAGTCCTTAGTATGTTTAAAAATGAGAAAAAGTTGAGAAACAGGGAATAATGCCGACTGAGATAGAGCTAACACTGGAACAAACCCAACAAGGTGTTAGTTATGAAGTTTCGGTATGCATTGAAGGGGTTGAAGAATGAAAAAGAAATGTAAGGATAAAGGTGTAAATAGAAAGCCCTCCCATACACTATAGGCAGAACCGGGTCAATACATATGCTGTCAGAAACACTCAGGTGCTGGTTGACTTTGTAGACAGTCATGGACCCAGTGACGCTTATGCACACACCCCCTCCCCAGCTACTCAAAGTCAGAAAGACTTTGTTTCAAAACTCACGGAGATACACTCATTTCTATTGACTTTCTCACTCCGAGTTAGTTGATATTGAAAAGGTGGCACTCAGCTCCAGCCTTCGATCACTAAAATCAAAGTGCACTATTGAGTCTAGAGCCAAAAGAGATCATCCATAAATCTCATTAGGACACTTGTCAAATTATACTTGCTAAGTCACACAATGTGAATTACAAGATACATCTTAAGAGTCCTTCGCATTATCCTTGTGATTTTGCCAGAACATCAGAGTGAATTCATTCACTGAGATGAAATCTGCTTGAGTCAAACATCAAACAAGCTCATGGTAGGTAACTTGTGCGATTCTTTATGAATCAAACTTGTGACAACTGGAAAGAAACGATGGTGCGATTCTATAAGAATCAAACTTGTTCCAGGAAATGGATCAACGGTTGTTAGTGAATTTTTGAAATGATAAACACTCTCGGTGTGTCACAAAAACAATTTTGTAAGTGATACACCGATTGATTTTCAAATCAATTTTCTATATCAATCGGTGAGATAGTAACTCACTGGTTCACTCTTATCGTGCTGTCTGCTTTGAGACGTTTCGATAATGAGAACATGCTGAGTACGATGAATCTAATACTTATGTGTTAGAAAGATTCAATACTACAGCTGGAAATCCTGTCAAGAAGATTCTTCTTAAATTGAATCTATTGAATCACGATTGATCCTCACGGATCGAATGGTTTCTCCAACCAAACCTGGACGAATGACAAAGCCATATTCGTCCCCTTGCTTTATTGCTAACTATTTTATGCAGGCTATGTAAAGATGGCGGTGGAGGTTCCTGATTCCAGCTGGCTCACAAGATCCATAACCACATGCTCATGCCAGACCGGACAAACTTAATTCATCATAAAAGCTCAAGTACATGTTTCAAGACTTCCGCTACTCTGATACCACACATCTTTCTAGAAGTGTCAAAGTGTTAAAGTTAAAGAATTTCAAGAAAGATGCAACATTAAAGCTTTTCAAGAATGGTATGAGTATGTCGGTCCAGAAGTCGCAAGTCCACAAGTTGGCAAAGTTACAAGATGGCGTAGAGATTGTGCTTGGTTGATGATCTCAAGATGCTCAAGATCACAATGTCAAATACAAGTTCAAGGAACAACTCTATCAAGAAGTCAATGATCACTAAAACATATTCACAGAGGAAAGTCAAAGATTACGAGCTAGACTAAGGATAAAGCATAGTATGCTAGGTTTAAAGTTTGTAAATTGGAGTGACCTCCCTTAGGGGGAGATTGTTGGAAACACGAAAAGTGTCGGTCACTTCCAAAGTTGTAACAAGTCTTAGCTCATAGTTAGTATAAGGATTAGATTAGTAATCTAGTCCGGCCCAAGGCCCATGGGTGGCCCAACTCCAGCCCATGGCCGGCCAAATGTAGTATAAATACACCCTCTCCTAGTCTTGGAGAGGGTTGGTTGTTCCATTTGTTTCACACACATTCATTAATACATCATCCATTTTCCATCATCTTTTTCTCTAACAATCCAACCCACATCTCACTTATTGTTCTTGGTTGATCTTAAGATTACTAGTATTCTACAGCTAGTGTAGCACAATGGTTAAGGGTGTGGGATAAAAACACTTGGTGAGGGTGGTAGAGGTCCCGGGTTCGAGTCTTGCTCACCCGGGGCTTCCCACTATCCCAAGTGTTTTTATATTTGCCATTTTTTTACAACTTTTGAAAACACTAAAAAATAAGCAACTTTTGCAAATCAACTATTTTTATAAACCACAAATAAGCACCGAAATAAGCTAAATAAGACAGAAATGCTTAAACACTACTAATCCTATAAAATGCAAACTGTTTGCATTTTTTAAGGAGAATAAGCAAATGTAAATGACAAATAAGCTAAAACAGACAATAAGCTATGTCTAAAAAGCATATAAGAACAAAAAATAAGCACAAATGTTAAGCTAGGTAGACAGAAAAGCTAAAAAGGCTTAAAAACACTTAAAATTCACACTAGAAAGCAAATAAGCTCAAATAAGCTTATGGCAAAACCAAATAAGCTAAAATGGGTTTAACTAACCTAATAAGCAAATCTAAGCAAGAATTAAGCAAAAACAATAAGCAATAAGCTAAAAGAAAGAAATAAGCACTTATGGTGCAAACTGTTAACCAAACAGCCCCTTAAGGCACCTTTGAGCTTATTTCTCAATAAGCTAAAGGATTCTTATAAACTTCTGGCTTATTACACTAAGAAGTAAACCTAGAAAACTACTTAAAACAACTTTTGAAAATCAAATAAGCAAAGAAAAAGTTATAAGAAAAGCTGTTTACTATTTTTTTTGTTTTCTAAGATTTTATGAAAAGACAAATGATGAATTACAGCCCTAAATTAATCTATCTAAATAAACTAATTATCACTAAATAAGCTAAAACAGATCTAGAGTTACTATTAAACTACTTGTGCAACAAATTTTAAAATCTAAATCTAGCTTATCCTAACTAAATTTTTAGATTGAAAATGAGCAAAAGGCTATTTACTAATGCTGATGCATTTGTCAGTTTAAAACTAAAACTCAATCCAAAACATGCAGGCCTAAATACTTGAATCTAAAATCATTTAAACTACTAAACTAACACAAAATGATCAAAAAGGGCAGCTAGAAAAGTTTTAAGCACAAATAGCTTATGAATCTAAGCTTATGACCTCAGATTCATAAAGCTTACACAAACAAAAAAAAAATCCTATTGAAACTTTTTAATTTAGACAATGAACTTATAAATTCTACTCTTATAAGCTTAAATAAGTGATTTAAAGTGAGCTTAAAGGACTAAATGGCCTCAAGCAGTACTAACTCAAGTTAGTACTGCTTGACCCAAACACTCCTTTAAGTTGCCTAAAACCATTTTAAGCTTATAATTATGCGATTTAAAGAGCAAAATTCAAATACTAGATAATAATAAGCTTATAACAAACCTAATGAACATATTTCAATTATCAAATAAGCAAAAAACAATAGTAACAACTAATGCTAATATTTTTGGTTTTTATGACTTTTTTGTATCAAAAACATGAAAATTAAGATCTAAACAAACAATTGAACTAAATAAGCATTAAACACAAATAATAAGCAATTATAAGCTAATCTAAACTAAAATAAGCAAATAATAAGCAGTATGAAACAGATTAAAGCTAATAGTGTAAATTTAAGCTTAAATGTAAAGAAGAAACTTACAGGAGCCTTTGCTCTAAACAAGGCTAAGATTAAGCTCAAATGAGCTATCAACAAGCTCTAGCTTATCACAAGGATAAGCTAGTAAAGTCCAATAAGCTCTTCCAGGGTAAGCTTATCATCCAAAGCAACCAAATCCATCCATAGCATAGGTATTAAACTGTTTTTAAATGTGTGAGTAACTTAGTGATCAATTTAAGTTCAATCTAAGCTTAGAGACTTAGATGAGCTTGAGATTAGCTTATAAGGAGCTTATGAAACAGTTACAGCTTATTAATCAATGTTTTGTATGAAAGTGAGTTTGTGAAGGAGTAAAATGCATATTAAGAAAAACTTGAATTATATTGATGAAAGAGATGATTACAATACTGAAAATTGAAATTACATTAAGAAAACATTAAGCTAAAAACAGTTTTAAAGAAAAATTACATAAGCTAAAATATAAAATAAAAAAAAAAATAAAATTTTTAATCTTACTACTTCCTCCTAGTGTCAGTTGTGAAGAGGTCTTCTATTTATAAGCTTCATAGGAAGGATCTAGGCTCTCAAGTTGTTAGACGCTCCCCTTTATCTCGTCCCTTCATTCATGTCAATCATTAGATCTTAAGAATTAGCTGTTGGATTGATATTTGATCACACGGATTGCCAACGTGGCAATCCATGTGTCAGAGGCTGTGTACTTCTTTTACAAGGGATTTAGTGTAAAATCTTACTTCCATATGTGCTTCTTTAGGATTATGCGTGTCCTCCTTTGTTTGTTTGGACCAATAGAAAGGTTTGGTGACGTCTAACTTTGCCAGCTCATAGCTTAGTACTTGAATCTTTGTTCCATGTCATCAATTGGGATTTACCCTTTGTTTTGAGGTGAGGTTAAACTGAAGAAGACGATGAATAGTAAAAACAGGATTTCCTGCTTTTCTTCTTTTCTTTTATATCTTTGTTTGACCGGGGGGAGTGTTTGTTGACTTGGGCCCGGGTATAAAGAATTGGGCCACAGGTTTGGTAAAGTGGGCTTGGTTATGAATGGTTTTAAAGGTTTATAGGAGATAACGACCGTTATCTCTTTTATAAAAAGGAGATAACGGTGGGTTTAGGGTATTTTGAGGATTTTGTCTTTTATGAGTTGACCAATGGTTGACCAAGGGTTGACTTTTGATGACCTTTTTACTAGAAACTTCCGGCTTTTGTGCACTCTATCCGTTCCCGTGTCCGTGTTTGTCCGGTTTTGACCGTATTCTTGTGAATTTTGTAATATTCGTACCTACACATCACAAATGACAAAACAGGCAATATACAAGCATAATTTGCACAATTTGTTCATTTTAGGGCAATTTTTTGGATATTAATTAAGGAATGTGATTTCTTCACATATTAGTTCTGACTACTTAAATACAAACTGTTGAACTGTGTTATATTTCTTGGTTATAATTAAATAGTGGCGGTCTTACACATATAAATGGTGTCGGGCCGGCCCAATAAAAGATGAAGGCACCGTTGATCGTAATCTCGCGCTCTTTCCATTGGCATGTTCGAGGAATTTTCACGACTTCGTCTTGATCTTGAGTATTAAGCACTCTTGACCGAAACGAACCCGTAAATACCCGTTTTTGCTTTGTTTTTAATCCTTTGTACCTATAAGACATAAAAACACAAATCAAACGTATTTGCAACAATATTAAGTATATTTCATGTTTTTAGTCCGTTTATTAGTCATTTTCGGGGTAAAAATGATGTGTGTTTAAGTACACATCAAGTATCGACGTAAACTCCTGCCATAGTTCCTGCAAATATAGAGTTTAAGGAAAGAAGAGAAATAATCAAATAATCAAATTAATTCTAGTTTTTAGCACCTCAGCAGCGGCGCCAAAAACTTGATGCATATTTTATTTTAAATATTCATTTATCAAGTTTTAAATTTATAAAACTCGATCTACCTGACAACACACTAACGGGCAGAGAACCCGATCGTGGGTAGTATAGAATGGTAAATCCGAGGTCGTCCCAAGAGCTAAGTTGTAATTAGTTTTAATTTGAAATGTCACGTTAAAAATGGTTTTTGATTTGATCTGAAAGGAATTGAAAATAACAATAAAATTAAAAAATACTGAAAATAAAAAAGTTAGAGATATCAGGAGATAAAAGATGATAACCTAGTTACTTCATTACTATTGTTATGAAAACGTTTTCCTATGCAATGTTAAACTATGGTTTCATTTGCGGTTTCTAAGGTCGATAAAGTTGAATATGCATATGCAGTCTATCTTGCACTTCTCGCTATTCCGACTCAGTCCAAATCATATAGGAGGTAGGATATCCAGGTTTTAGTGATTAATCCTAACTATTCCCAAAACATATCTAATAACCTATAAAGATTATTAACCCTCTCTGAAAGAGTTCCTGTGCTTTTTAAGTATATTAAGTGATAAGTGCGGTGATCGGTTAGTTCCTACACTAGGGGTCAGAGTCATTGATCCTCTCTAGTACCTGTTGGACCCCATATAGACTAGATAATCTAATTATGGGGCAAGTCAGGTCCAAACCACACGTACTACCAAAACCTAGGGTTACACGATAGTCAAGGAATATCTAATGAAACAATAATCTAACAGGAAACAAACATCATAACAACAGTAACTACATAACTAGGCCAGCACTTTAAGTGCTTAGCCTCTCATGGTAACGGAAACACAGCAAGATATAGAATAAATCATTGATTGAAAACTAATAATTCTTACAAGATTCATATTTGAACGATTAAATACAAAAAGTAAGTAAAGTGTGATCTCCCTTGGACTCCAGGTGGAATTCTTTGAAGGTTGGAAGCCTTTGTCGCCTCTCAAATTGGTTGTGGAGGAAGTAATGTCAGAATAGCTTGAATGAGGCCTCTATTTATAGGTATCGAACCTGTTATGGCATAACTTATAAATGTGTTTAGCCGTAACCAACTTACAAACGGTATTCCATAATTAAGCAAGTTGTTACGGCGTAACCGATATGTGTTACGCCGTAACCTTACATATAACTTCATATGTACTGACTCATTCCATATTTTTGGAATCTCATGTTACGGGTAACTGGATAAGGTGTTACGCCGTAACTATAACTTTGACAAGGTTTCCTTCTAAATATAAGATTACGGCGTAACTAGATATGGTCTTACGCCATAAAGTCTTCCTTGATCTTCGTACTTGCTTAATTTATGTTACGACGTAACCATTTTTGGTGTTACGTCGTAATATTCTTTAGAATTTACACTTTAAGTCCTTTTCCCCTTGTTTCTTGTCACTTTCCTGCACTTCACATGAAAACTATAAAAGAATAGAAAATATCTCGTTTTCGAGTGTTAGTGAAACATTTTCAGGTATTTTAGGGGGTATTTTGTCACAAAAAAGTATTAAATATTTGATGTTATAAATGTCACACCCCGCCAAGGCGGAAACGCGAGGCATAAACAAGAATGGATATCATCACAACACATGGTGTCTATATAGAGAATACTAAAATGAAAACTAAAGTAAAGCAAAGACACAAAGTGTCATAACAATACCCAAAACCTAATGGTGTCTTTATTAATGAGAAAGAGGTCTCGTCAATAAATGACATGCAAAACATAATCCAAACAATTCATGCAAACGCATTTATTCAAACAGAAAGCATAAAGAAACTCCAAGCATCCTACGGTCTCTTCTAGCCACTTCGCTCTATCTTAGCACCATTAAGCTTACCTGAAAATGATGCTTAAAACGTCAACATAAAGTTGAGCGAGAATCATAGGTTTACGACATACAACAATATCCAAAATAAAATTTTAATTAGCTGATGCAATTACCAAAACAATTCATGACAACAATTAACAACAACGGGACGGAACGTGCCCACGATCCACAATCATTCCAACTACATATGTGCGCTACATGGCCTCATATTAGCTCACGCAGTCTTACCACCGTCACACCTCGTTTTGCATATTGGGATCCACAATACCAAACATATCATATCGCAACACAACGGGACGGAACGTGCCCACGATCCAATACACATAACTACAACAAGCTTAAAAACATTTTAACACGACAACAAGCATCATTCTCACCCCAAAATAACATGAGAAAAAAGGGCTATGAAACTCACCTTTGCTTAGCTTTCCAAAAGATTCCAACAAAAAGCTTCACAAACAACCAAAAATGGCCCAAGTGAATATACATTTGTCCTGCATATTGATCGTTTGAACTTTTAATCACGTGTGTTTCTTATAAAGTTATAATGATACGTAATTAAGTATTCAAAAACATGTATGTCATAAAGATTATCTGCCTACCTACATGAATTTCACGATAGTCGAAATGGATATTTATAAGGATAGATTTTCACAAGCAAAACAACAGAATGCCGGCGATGCTTTTCAGATGCTATCCATGAAATATTAACAAACTCATCTGGTCAAAGTATTAAAACTAATTATTCTATACTAGGCCGTCTCATAGATAGTTAGTAAAAATTGGGCCCCTTAAACACAAATACTATAAATACTAGTATAAATTTTTTTTAATTGATAAAGTTGCAACATATGAAAAAAAAAGCTTTAAAAAGTTAGAAGCAAGGTAACATCCGGCAATTTTCAGAAATTTTAAATGACTATTTTAACCTTTGACTTTTCATGTCCGATTTGACTTTTTGACTTTTGGTCTTTTATTGTCACATAAAAGCGATTACCGCGTAACCAGTAATTTTTCTAAACATATTTAAAAGAGATATATGTTATTCCTAAGTTGATTTATCAAAAACAAGCCACTAAATCATATTTTCACGATTCGGACTCTAGAGCAATTTGATGTAAAACGACATTCCTGACAACTTTTTAGTTTTGACCGAGAACCCGAAAACAGCCAGAAAGTGACTGAAATGCCCTCGCAAAATTTTAGAAACAAGAAAATAATTAAATTATATTTAATTAACACTTTTTATTAAATAAAAATATTTAATAAATTAGTCATCATTTTATTCAGTAACGTTTGTTGATAACGCAAATATTCGAGTTAAAAATTTATTTTTATTTTTACTTTCGGACAAGACATAATCGGGTTTCCAAATAAATAACAAATATTTTTATAAATGTTATAAAAATATTTATGAAATACTATCAAATGAATACTCATTTTTGTTGGAAAAATTATTTGGAAAACAATGGCGCAAGTTTCGTATTTTGAATCATCCGATAAGTGGCTCAAACGAGTCCCGAACCAATATTTACCAAAAGTTACACTTTTGGCCCTTGTGAAAATATTACAAAACTAACCCCCATCTATTTGTAACTTGCCACTTTACTTTATAAGTTTTTATATATATATAAAAACTTTACATTTTTTTCATTTGGAAATAATAAACACACACACATCCATGTCTCTCTCCCTCTCCCCATTTCCGGCCGGCCACCGCCGCCGGAAAACTTTTCCGGCGAGTTTTCCGGCCGAGTTCAAAAATGCTCCTCACCACCCGATCTATCCGATCCCCACACCCACTCGCTGCCACGCGCCTCTCCATCACCACCACCCACTCACCGCCACCCCGCTGCCACCCCACCGAAACCACCACCGTCATCATCATCACCACGACCCACAAAGGGTGCGTGGGTTTAATGGCACCATAAGAGGGTGCGTTTGGTTCGCTGGTAAACCACCAAACAGGGTGCGTTTGGGTTGTCTCTGCCACCCACGAGGGTGCGTTGGTTTGGCAGAGTCACCACAAGGGTGCGTTGGTTTAAAGAATAGCACCATAGGGGTGCGTTCGGGTTAGAATAGCACCAACAGGTGCGTTTGGTTTGACCGAACCACCATAGGGTGCGTGGTTTTGATAAACAACACCATCAAGAGTGCGTTTGGTTTATTAGAGATCAACATAGGGTGCGTTTTGGCTGTTACAGCAGACTAGGGGTGTTTGTTTTTGTAGAAAAGCACCAAGGGGGTGCGTTGGTTTGGTTTTGCACCAGCTAGGGTGGTTGTTTTGCCAAGAACAAAAGGGTGTGTTTGGAATTACCTAAGACACCAAATGTGCGTTTGGTTTAATGACAAGGCAAGGGGTATGTTTGTTTCTGGTTATTAATCGAAAGAGGGTGCGTTTGGCTGAGTAAAATCAACAAAGGGTGCGTTTGGATTTGCTGTTAACCGGAAAGGGTGCGTTTGGATGTGGGTTAACAACCCATAAGGGCTGTTTGGTTTATGACTGCCCGTAAAGGGGCGTTTGGTTTGGCAATTGACTCACTAAGGGTTTATTTGGTTTGGTATAGCAAAGTTATAATAATCGATTAATAAAAATTATTGCGAGATTTATAAATAATAAATCGAAACTAAAATGGTGGTTAATGGTTAAATAAATATATTATTTATTATATCGTTTCTTATTTGATCTCGTATATATATATATATATATATATATATATATATATATATATATATATATATATATATATATCTGAAACACGCGAGTTGTTTGAAAAGTGGAAAAACATTAGATTTTATGAATATGGGAAACGTTATATAAACGGAAAGGTCATAACGAAATTTATATAAATTTCTATATTTAGTAATGTTTTACTAAAACTACTATTATTTTAGAAACCCGGTAAAAAGGGACTAAGTTATATTTAAAAGATATATTAAATTATAACTATACAATAACTCGACAACGAATAAGAATTATACTTTTACAAATGAGGCAACAATTTTAGCTACGATCCGTCAATAAGACGAAAGGTTAATTTATAAAATATTATTTTATAAATTCTTGACTCGTAGGTAAAATCATAACTTTTGTAAAAACTTTACAAGCATCGTTTAACGTAATTTGTAACTTTAAAACGTGAGTTTATTGTTATGCCGGAACTCTTTATTAATTAAATTGGTGATTTCCGAACACGTGACGAATAATGTCGTTTTAACTATTTTCTTACGGTTCTTATATAATACTTGCAAGGTATTATATACTTTTATTTTATTTTCATATATAAAACATGTCGCGTATTATATACACTTCGCATTAATCTTTGGATTGTTTATCTTGCTTATATAATTCACGGTATGAGTTATATAATTGTTTATTTTTCATGTGTAATATATACGGAATATATTACATACTTTGCGTTACTTTTTGATTTATTTTATTTAACCAACCACCAAACTATTACAACTTGAGATATAAATCCTCTATCAACGTGTCGCGTTGATGTAACCCTCCACCGGAAAACCCAGATACATTATCCTAGGCTAGTGGGTCTTAGCCGTTAAGATAAACCGTAACTTCTTGATCAAGCCGTTCCAGTTTTCTGTTTGTGCTGTACTTAATATGTGCTGTTCTGCCAATCGTTCTACAACATCAAGGTGAGTTTATAGCCCCACGTTTTACATGTTTTACATATTTTTTTGGGGTAAGAGACATGCTTGTTAAATTGCAATTTACATGATGTTTACAAATGATTTACTACTATTTACATAGCTCGTTTGGATACAATTAATTGACTTCATTTTCGGTTCATAACGAATGCTCTACTTTACTTTTGAAATGAATTAGAATTGCAGTAAGCGGATGGAACTGATAACAATAAACCTTTACTGGCCCGGTGTTCTTGGAGGGGACACTGTAACGGGAGTACATATTCTTTAAATAAATGCCCGGGTGTTCTTGATGGGGACACCGTTTGTAACAGTGAGTACATATTTCTTTAATAAATGCCCTGGTGTTCTTGGAGCAGGGACCAATGTGATGGGTATATATAAGTCTACGTCACAACTTCATGAACTGTAAATCACTTGGAGGGTGAGCGCGAATGTTATGAAATAGATCTATTCGGCTGTGAATCCCCGTTCGGGTGATTAGCTATCACTAGGCAAACGAATGTTATAGCATGTTGTCCACGCGAATGTTATAAAATAAATCTATTCGGGATTGACAATCCTCGTTCGGGTGATTATCTATCACTGAGCAAACGAACGTTATAACAGGTCGAAATAGGATTGGTTAGGTCTACAGGGCCAACAATACATATACATGAATACTTGCGCGTTGTCTTGAATAAAGTGGCAATACATACTTTGAACAAAGGTGGTTCAACTATACATACGTTTTGATGACTATTTTGGGATTTGAATGGTCATGCATGCTTTACAATTCTTGATTTCTAAAAATCATACATTCATTTTGGAAAAACATTTAAGGATTTAAACGGTCATACTTACTTTACGGAACTTTGGTTCAATATTTATTCTTACAAAACCTATGAACTCACCAACTTTAATGTTGACACTTTTATGCATGTTTTTCTCAGGTGAATTAGATGCTTGGATTATTTGATGTGCATTGGAGTCTAAACTGACAAGATTTCATTCATGGATTTCTACATACATACAAGTGATCAAATCTTGTTGTGTTAATTTAAAGCTTTTCATTGTGATGCAATTATGAGACAAACATTATATCAATTTCAAGGAAATCAACAAGATTACTTTTCAAACGACACATTTAGAGGTCGTTCTCTTGTATCTAGCGCTGTGTATTATAAAGTAACGCCCCCGGACACATTTCCGCTGCGACACATTTTTAGGGGTGTTACAAGCAAATTAGTGAATCACTCTAACAAATAGCTATATATAGTAACTTATTTCTTGAACAATGCAATTCTCCTCGTATTCTTTGAAGCAAAGTTGTTGATTAAATCTTCATAATCAACGCTCTCCATTTAATCTCGGGCAAATCGCATAAAAATGTACCCATCTTAGGGTCAATGTCAATTAAAGGTATTCATCTTTTTTTCTTCTTAATTTAAGGTATCAATCTTTTTTTTTTGCAACGTTAGACAATTAACAGGTTTTTCGGTTACATTTCTAACGATCGTTATTTTATTATTGCATAGTTAGTCCTTTATATGATTTTGTTAAAAAAATATTTTCTACTTATTTTTAAAACTTATACACGTTTTATACACACATTTTTTACACGTTTTTATACACATTTTTATACACATATTTTTATACACGTTTTTCTACATGATTTTATCCACGGTTTTATACACACATTTTTATACATATTTTTATAGACATGTTTTATACACACATTTTTATACACATATTTTTATACACGTTTTTACACACAATTTTATCCACGTTTTAAAAAAAATGCATAAAAATGTGTCTGTAAAAACGTGTATAAAAATGTATGTATAAAATCGTGGATAAAAATGTGTGTATAAAAACGTGTAAAAATATGTGTGTATAAAAACGTGTAAAAATGTGTGTATAAAACGTGTATAAGTTTTAAAAATAAGTAAAAAATATTTTTTTAACAAAAACGTGTATAAGTTTTAAAAATATTTTTTTTGCAACAGAAAAAAAGATCGATACCTTAAATTAAGGAAAAAAAAGATGAGTACCTTTAATTGACATTGAACCTAAGATGGGTACCTTTTTATGCGATTTGCCCTTTAATCTCTCTTGTGACATTGTGAACCTTAAGTAAGATTTCAACAATTTTAGTTTTGAAAAACTTCTTTCTGCTGATGCCACGGTTACTAGAATAGTGAGCAATACTCTATATGCAATCATTGCATTAGGAAAAACGTCATGTTCTTTAAGAAAATTTAGAATATCAAAAGGTCCCATATTTTTTTTAGGCAAATAATTGTTAAGCAACCTCAACTCCACAAAAAGATCATTTGCATCAACATCCGATTGTTCATTATTCTTGAGTGCAGCTTCAAGATGACTACAATGGGACTTAAGTGTGTTGTCATCCAAGGAATTCAACTTGCCAGAATTGAACAAAAAGCCAAAAACTCTTTCATACTCTTTATATTGCTCGAATCGTGTTCTTAGTGACCCAAGTGCTTGATCAACAATGTATAAGAAATATTGAACCTTAAATGCCTCTTCGACGGAATATGTAGTCTCTTCATCCACATAATTTTCATCAAATTGTCTTTTTCTACGAATTACGCGCTTTTGACGAAATACTGGATCAATATCCATTTCAATGGCAATTTCCTTAGCAACATTAATCGCTTTATCGAAACCCGTGTCTCTAAACTCCTCAAAGAATGCAATTAGCTTTTCAACTTCTTTGACAGCAACATCGATAAGCATATCATCAGATTGTAACTTCTTGCTCACCAAATTTACGACAGATAATATGTCATACCAAATGACGGTTGATACTAAAAACTCAAAATCACCAACCTCATTTGTTGCTAAAGATTTTGACTCGCTTTTGATTTTGGAATCATTATCAGTGTCAGCAACTTGAAGTAAAGCCTCTCTTATTTCTAAAAGTTGAAATCTAATAGCTTTCACACTCTCAACACGACTTTCCCAACGGGTTATGGACAATGGCTTCAGAGTTAACCCTTTAACATTATTTTTCAAAATTAACCACCTTTTTGAAGAATTGGCAAACATAGTGTAAATACGTTGTATAACTCCAAAAAAGTCCATAGCTTTTCCACAAGAGCTAGCGATGTCACACAATGTTAAATTAAGGCTATGGCAACCGCATGGTGTATAGAAAGCTCTAGGATTTATATCTAAAAATTTCTTTTGTACTCCTCGATGTTTTCCTTTCATATTAGATCCATTGTCATACCCTTGACCACGCACATCGTCAATATCAAGATCTAGAGACTTTAGTTCATCACGTGTAACATCAAAAAGTCCTTGACCAGTCGTATCATCTACACTCAAAAATCCTAAAAAGGATTCCTCAACTGAAACACATGTGGATCCTACATTTACATACCTCAAAATCAATGACATTTGTTCTTGATGACTTGTATCGGGGGTACAATCAAGTATCACAGAGAAATACTTTGCTTGCTTTATTTTTTGAATAATTTGTGATTTAATTCCACGAGCAAGTAATTGTATTAACTCATTTTGTATAGAATGCCCAAGATAATGAATATGAATTTCATCACTCGTGATGCGACGCACATGCTCTTTGATAAATGGATCAAACTCTTCTAACATTTCAATCAGACCCAAAAAGTTTCCATTGCTATCAACATGCAATTTCTCAGCTGAACCACGGAACGCTAAATTGTGTTTAGCAAGAAACTTCACAATTGAAATTATTCTCAATAGCACTTTCATCTAGTGATATCTCTCTTTCTCAAATTGTTCATGTACCACATTATCAATCGCTTCATTCTTTTTTAGTCTACGACGCATGTCAAACCAAGTGGCCATGTTTGTGATATGTTCTAAACCAACTTCATGCTCTTTAAATCTTGTAGTAAGATGTGCCCAATCCGCAAAACCCTCATTAACTAATGAACCTTTTGCAACCCCTTTTCTAAATATTTTACAACAAAAACAAAAAACTCTATCAAGCTCTTTGGAATACACTAGCCATTCTCTATTACACTTTTCGCTATTTGGTAAAACTCTAGTAAAGAAAGTAGCAGAAAATCGTCGAGAAAATTTATCTTTAGGACCCTTGTAAAAAGAATTATCTCTTTTAGGACCTCCTTCTACTAAAGCTTTAATCATGTCAGAACTAAGATCGTCCTAGTTTCGTGGATCAAATATGTTAACATGATCAACATTAGCATTAGGATTATCAACATTTACATTGTCTGTGTTAGTCTCACCGGTGCCATCATCGTTGCGCGTACTCTCAAGGTTAATATCATCATTATCAACGCTAACATAACCACCATGAACACCACCCCCAACATCAACGTCAGTATGACTAACTCTGTCAACATTAACCGTATCATCGTCAACATTGTCATCATTAATACCATCAACATTCATATTATCACCATCAACATTGTCATCATCAATACGATGAGCATTCATATTATCACCATCAACATTATCATCAATAAGATCTTGATTGTCAGAAGAATCTCGTGGCTCTGTTATAACATACTTATGCATAGTTCCAAATTGTTTCTTATTGGTTTCTTCAGTTTTTTGTTTCTTCAAACGCTTTTGATATCCAGATTCTTGTTTTCTTAAAGGTTTAGGAGGCATAATTTATTTGAAAATATATACGCAATAAACCACAAGACACTAAGTAACTAACTAAAGCTCTAACCTTAAAGTCATCACATACGGAAAAAAAATTAATGCTTGACGAACATGTTATGCCCTTGTTGATTATATAATTCATGTCCTCAATTAGAATATTTGTGGCTCACTTCAACAAAAGTTCGAAACCTAAGAACGTCTAGTGGAGTAACAAACCAACATGTATATATTCAATCTTTCAATTTGAACAATTCTAGTGAGTTACTTTTAATTTTTTAATAACTTATAAAGAAAAAAAATCATAGAAGAGTTAACTAAAACAAAGACATAAAAGTTCATAAAATAATTAATTAAAACAAAAAAAATACTTGTATGATGATTGATGTAGATTTGTAGATGTGTAGCCACAAAGACGATTCGATAAACAATTAAAAGGATGAAAAAGGTATCTTGTACGATGCCCCACTAATTGATTAATTAAAGGAATACGATGAATAAAAGAATCGGATGCATTATTTATAAGAGGACAAACCGACAATACAAGGTATGTAAATTGGGAATTCAACTATTCAAGTTTGACTTGGACTTGGATAAACCGACAACACAAAGTTGGGAACTGGGCCTACCTCTAACACATGTGTGTAAAATTTTGGTGCCCCAAGATACAAATGGGCCCTGTGCATTGCACTTCTTGCACAACCCAATATCCAGGCCTGCTCGCGTAATGCAGCGGCGGGTATATGGTAATTATTTGTGTGGCGAACAAATGTTACACTGTTGAAGTAAATTCTTGCCTCGGTAACTTTTGAGTATTCCGGCGGTTCTTGAGTGCTTTGATGAGGACCGCAGTATTATACCTGCACACTGAGAGACACGCGTTAGTCTCGCCCCAGGTGTGACCCCAGGACCAAACTCCGGCGTGAGAGTAAGAGAATGGTCTAATACAAGTGAATAGTATTGTTAGGAGGATGATTGTCAGAGTAAAAACACACACATACCTTGAATAATGAAGTGTCTAGGTATTTATACTACCCAGAGTTGTACCTGGCTAGTGACGTCATGGATGGTTGACCGGGACTGACACACGAGGGGACCACTGACGTGCGCCAGAGAGTGTCAGCCTTGGCTTGTGGGATGAAGACAAACTGTATATCAGCGTGATTCTCGTGTCGGCTTTTGGCCATTGCTACGTCACTTTCTAACTGTGTTTGTACCTGTATTCCAGTTTTATATTCCGATATATACTCCAGCATATAATACGTGTCCGGCACCGGTGGACGGGACATACACGAACATACACTTTTACCCGTCAAGTTTGTATACAAATTAAGGTTCAAGTTGTAAAAAATTTGAATCAAAATAAAGCAAACCCACTAAAAATTCATAAAAATATATAAAAATAGATGTTGAATTAACGAGCACAAAATTTTAAAAAGAGTAAATTGCATAAATCGTCCCTAAAGTTTGGCCAAATTGCATGTTTCGTCCCAAACGTTACGAAAGTGCAAAGATCGTCCCTCTGAGGAAACCTTTGGTGCAAGTATCGTCCCTATGGAGAAACATTTGGTGAAACCTTTGTTGCCAAAGGTTTCCCCACAGGGACGATCCTTGCACTTTGGTAACGTTTGGGACGAAACATGCAATTTGGCCAAACTTAAAGGACGATTTATGCAATTTACTCTTTTAAAAAATATGATGAAATTAAAATATAAAAAAATAAATAGATAAAAAGATTTTTCAATTTAAAAATAAAGGTGATTTTTTATTAAAAAATGACAAATGTTACTTTTAAGATGTGTTTCCTTAAAATGAGATGGATGGTTAAGATTGCATATCCTTATCTTAATAGTATAGATTAAAAGATAATAATTTTATAACAAGTAAGTGTGACTTTTTAATTAAGGAATAGTCACATAACTTCATTTGGTCGGTGAGAAATAAATTAATTGTTCGTAATAGGTACTTGGCTTAGATTCACAGGTAATTAAAAATTAAATGTATCGTATGTGAGGATATAATCATACTAGTCTATATCATTTGTAAGTGCCATGTGAGAATATAACCAAAAGGCTTGTGTCTCAATGGTATTTTTTGTTGTGTGAGAAACTTTTTAATCAAGAGGTGAGTTATTTTGCATGCTAGTTTCTCCCTACATATCAAGGGACAAATCTAGACCATTCATTTCATTGGATTAAAAAGACAATATTTAAGATTAAAAAAAAACATGAAGGGACCAAAAGTGTAAATTTACTAAAACTCACACTAATCACCCTTCATTATTTGTAGAGTTGGCAAATCTTACCCAAATTGCAATTAATTAACCTTTTTAACATTTTGTATGTTTTTTTACGTTCTTACGTTTTTACGTCTTTTTACGTTTTTTTGCGTTTGTTACGTTCTTATACGGTTTTGTACGTTTTCATATGTTTTCGTCCGCTTTCGCACGTTTTCGTCCGTTTTCGCACGTTTTTGCGCGTTTTCGTACGTTTTCGTCCGTTTTTGCACGTTTTCATATGTTTTCGTCTGTTTTCACATATTTTCTTATGTTTTCGGTCGCTTTCGCAGGTTTTCTTTTGTTTTCACATGTTTTCGTTCGTTTTGGACATTTTCTTACGTTTTCGTCCGCATTTGTGAGTTTTCGTCGGCTTTCGCGCGTTTTCGTCAGCTTTCGCGCGTTTCGGCAGCTTTCACGCATTTTGGCAGGCATTCTCGCGTTTCGGCCGGCATTCACATGTTTTCGCGGGCATTCGCGCGTTTTCATCACCTTTTGCGCGTTTACGCCGGCTTTCGCGCGTTTCGGCCGGCGTTCGCGCGTTTCGATCGCGTTCGCGCTTTTCGGCCTGCGTCAGCGCGTTTCAGCCGGCGTCAGCGTGTTTTGGCCGGCGTCCGAGCGTTTTGGCCGGCCTCTGCGTGTTACCGCCGGCGTTCGAGCGTTTCAGCCAGCGTTCACGCGTTTCGGTCCGCTTTCGCGTGTTTTGCAGGTTGGCTGCTATGTTCGTCAGGATGTTCGTCCGTTTTCGCAAGTTGGCTGGGGTTGTTGCATGTGTGCAGGGTGTTCGTCGTGGGTTCGGGCGTTTGTTAGACCGGGTCATGGGGTGTCAGAGGGGGGCAGTCCGGGTGCGGACGTGGGAGTGTGGGTGGGTACCGGGGTAGTGTGGGCACACCCTGGGGGGGTCTTATGGTGCGCACGTGGGGCACACTCGGGGGGAGCGTAGGGGGGCAGGGGTGTGGAGGGGGAGGACGGCGGGCTGTCGGGTGCGTGCTCGTTGTGGTTTTCCTTTTCGGTTTACCACAGTTACTTGGATAACACGAGTCCTATTTCCAGTTCGAGTGGTGTTGAGCTCTTGGGGGTGTGATCTGTTTACGGTTTACAACAAGTTACCTCGTATTTCACGTCTCATTTTTAATACAGAATATATAGTTAACTAGATTCACGTGTCCTTATACCAGATCACATCGAATCGCTAATCCCGCAGAGCTTTTATCAGTGTTACCCCGGCCCGAATACCTTAACGAGACCCAAAATAATCATGTCGTATTCACCAGTTCATCGTATCCGGAGACTCCAATTTTTACCCGAATACCCCGAAAGGCGAGACGTGTTGAGCTCTCGGGTGTGGAGTCTCGTATCGGGTATTTAGCGTGTGTCCTATATACTGATTTGAACGATTACTCGTTTCCCAGAGATCCATTTTACTAGGTCGACGTCACCAGGAGGGATTAAGAGATCTTGGGTAGCTGTGTGTGTATTAGGGGAAATGTGTGTCCAATATCTCCCGTTAAACGAATGAAGGAATACCCGAGACCAAATAACCTTAAAACCCTTAACTACCTAGGTATAATATCACAAAGTGATATATATATAAACTTAAAAATCTATACCAAAAACCCTAAACCTTATACCCAAACCCCAAAAGCCCTAACAACTAGGTATAATATCATAAGTGATATATACATTGTAACACACCCATTTTTAAAATATAGCAGCGGAAGCTAATCTGGGGTATTACTTCATGGAAACAACAATCATAATCATAGAAAACGACCCAAAAGAGACGTTTGTTCAAAAGATACGTTATCATTCATTTCAAATCAGAGTTTTACAAAGGCAGGTCCCAAAATCTAGTTACATACAATGTGAATGATAACAAGTTTAGCCATCTTCGAGTCCATGCTACTCAGTGCCGTATATATGCTAAAAAGTCAACACAAAGGTTGAGTGAAATTCATAGGTTTGATAAACAGTTTGAATAAAATCCATAGTGTATATATTTTAACAAACCATTTATGATGTAAATGTGAATTTTATGATCTTGGGTCACGTTATTATCATTACCAGTTTATTCATAATATTTAGTTACAACGGAAATGCAAATTATCATAGTAACGTGTTTTTAATTTGTACTGCGTTATTGTCTTGTTTGGTCTGTTTGGTCTTGTCTGGTATAGTATAGTCTGGTCTAAGCTCATGGCACACAAACTGACTAGTTGTGATATCTATATCCCAAATTAATGTGATATATATATATCTATGTATTTATATATATATATATATTATATAACTATATAAATATATATTATATATATATATATATATATATATATATATATATATATATAATGGCCCTCGGTGTAGGTAATTGCCATATACCTATGAAATTCAAATATAGTGTGCTTGGTTCGACCCTATCAGGCTATACACAAACAGGAGTCGTCAAATTCCCGGATAGATCTATCCACAATATTTGCGTTCACCCTAAGTGATTAATGTCCATGATAATAGAGGGAACTTTTGGCTTATGTAACTTTAGGACAGTAGCTGTAATAGTGTATCAGGATATCCATCATAAACTTGTAAAAAAACCACTTGTATTCTGGGGGTTTAAGCATGTATAAGTCTTTGAAAAGTAATCACATTGTTATAAGATAAACGAGTATGTAAAAGAGTTTGTAACAAGCATGTATCCCCCTCGCGGGTTTATAAAACATGTAAATAAGTAAAGGCGAGGTTATGAACTTCATCTGATAGGTAGATGTAATATATATTCCAAAATGAAAGCTGGCGACCTTATCACAATCTTAACCCGGAAATGTTGATATAGTAAAATGATAGTAAACAGCCACGTCACATAAGCTAAGTAAATATGTCAAGTCTTAAGAAGTTTGTACTCTAGAACTTTAGTTTTAAGAGTTATGAGTTTGATTGAAGAGTTTGGAATTATTGTATCACCGTTCGGGCCATCATAATTCAAAAGTCATTTAGTAAACATTTGAGGAGCTAGGGAACTTTAAATCATAAACCCAACAACCCAATCAGAATGTAATACCAAGATGAAACTCCTTAATATGAAGCTCCCTAGTATTGTGATATGATATAATCGGTTTTTAGCGTTTTGATCAATATCTGAAAATGTTAAGCATGAGAAACGTTAATTAAATTTATGTCTTATAAGGTTTTAAACATGATTTTATACTTTTTCAAAATGTTACATTTTAGACCCTGGGGTTTGAAAAGTTACGAAATAGTCCTTGGAGTTTGCATTTTTACAATTTTGGTCCTTCAACTTTAAAAGATATACCAAGTAAACCTTGTACTTTGAAAAGTGACATAATAGACCCCTATAGTTATAACTTTGATAAAATGACATATTCAACCCTTCTAGTTATTAATTTTCAGCAAAGTTTCGATTATATACCCATGCATGGGATATATTTATAAAAACATGTCCCAAATTGCAGGCAAGCTTATTTTAACATTTCAAAAGATATTTATAAGTTATAATAAACTAAATATGATGATTTACCGCTACCGCTCAAATTTTCAAAAAACGATTCGTTACAGCTAGGAAGCAAAAAAAACGGGTCAATATTAGGGTTTTCAAAACCGGTTAAAGCGCGCTGGTTTTAAGTTCAAATTCTTCAATAAATAAAATCAAAGTGGTTATTTTAACATTATTTAAGATGCTAGGATAGATTATAAACAAATATTTAATCATTATAACATTTATTTTTAAGAAAAACGCGAAATTAGGGTTTCGGGTGTACGGTTTTAGATCAAAACGGAAAATGAGCATGAATTGAGTTATGAAACTTTAACAAGAGTATATTTAGGATCATATAAACATTATAAGAGTGTAGGAGCAGAAGTAAAATATTCAGAACCTGGGTTTGAGCTTCAAGGAGCAAAAATGGTGGAAATGGGTCGTTTCAGGTAGTATTTCCACTCGTACGCCTTGTATCTTATTCCCGGGGCTTCAAATCTTCAAAGATTCTGTAGCTTGATGATAAGAGAGTTGGGTGCAAGTTTGAATGAAGCATATGAGGTCCTATTTATACTTGAATTCATGCAAGGAGGCTAAGGAACTCTTAAGACCAGGCCATGGACATGTTTACAAGCTAGCTACTGAGGTGGGAGGTCTATGGAGTGAGTTGTGAGGTCTAGAAAGCTAGAGTGATGGCGTGGAAACCATTGAAGGGTGTCGCGACTGTTATGGCTAAAAAGAAGGAGATGTGGCTTTGATTTTGGCCATGGAAAGGTTTAACCAGGTGGGTAAGCTGCTTGGGGAAGTCTAGAAGCTATTTGTGGTGGTGGTTGCACATGGAGGGATGTTAAATGGGTCAATTTTGAAGGAAAATGGGTCTCGGGTCATATAATGGTTCGGTTAGGGTTTTCTTGAGTTTTTAAGCTTGTATTTCGTGTATGCTTGATTAGGAATGTTTGGTTACTGATTATAGGACATATATTAAGGATTATAATAAAAGAATTTGGTAGTGGTTGCTTTAAAATGGGTCAAAAATGCGTAAATATGGTCGGCGGGTTCACTAGGGCTCGTTAGGGTTTCTTTGGCTTTCTTGGCTTATAAATTTGTGTATAATGGATCAAAAGGTTTAAAGAATATTGTCTTAGGTATTTATATGGTTATCAATGAGGATTGATCGTTGGTTTAAGTTAAAATGGGTTGAAATGGAATAATAAGCCGCGGGTTTGAATTAGGGCTCATATTGAGTTCATTAGGGTTTTCTAGCTTTGTAATTCTTGTACATTGTCAAAGTAATGATGGATAATGATGGATAATGGTTTGTAAAGTCATTTTATGAGTTTACAATGACTCTTGGTTACTTACTTGAGAATGAAGTGGTTAGAAACGAGAAAATAGGTTGAATGATCATTTAGGGCTCATTTAGGGTTTCTCAGATTTGATTCTTGTATAAATGAAATGAGATTATGAAATAGTGATGGTATATGATTGTTATGGTTGTAAAATAAGTTATTACAACTTATTTGAGTGTTGGTTTGGGTTTATAATCAAGAAACGGGTCATGGTTTAGTATTTAGCTCGGGTTAGGGTTTTTGAGTTTTGTATTAGGGTTTTAAGAGTAAAAATGTGTATGAAAGATTATGAATAGAATAATTAGGGTTTACACATTGTATATTGAGTGTATTAGCTTGTACAAAAGTGGTGGGTAAGAAATTGAAGGTAAAATAGCTATTTTAGATGTCATGCTTAATGACTTGTACATTATGCTTTGAAAACTTATACTTGACTCAGAGGGAGTTTATATCTCAAATGAGATGTTATGTTACTTGTATATATTATTTAGTAGCTTGTACATTCACTTTAGATATTAACCTTACATGGAATTTAGGGTTTAGAGGTATATGATAACGGTTTAAAGCTCGTTTTAATATAACGTTGCGAATGGTACATTATAGGAATAATATACTTTGTAATAAGGATATGATGATATTGACTTGACATATTGTGTTGTTTTCTTGACATATATGAAGACAGGATGGCCATAGATAGGTTGCGTGAGCTTGTCTACTTTAGTTATGCAAGTTACCTTGCTTAATGAGATATTGACAATGCAAGTAATGTAATAAAGCGAAAAATTTCCCCGTATAATTGTGATCATAGTAAAATAGGTTGATGAAAATTATTGGGTTGTTATAGTCTCCACCCCTTACAGAAATCTCGTCCCGAGATTTAATTGAAAGTTATAGTGGATAGATGTAGGTACTGGGCATGAATTTAGGTTAGGCTAATTAAGGTTACAAGTCCACGTGTGTGATGCATTTATAATTATGTTGTGCACCATAATTATAATTACCTCCTTTCACACGTCTACTTATTTTCAAGATCACACCTCTTGATGACAGCCAATAGAATTTCTTCAGATCCTGATAGAACCTGGATGAAATACTTTGATTTACGGAACCTGTGGGTCATGGGCCTACCATGCTTCTGCTGCACTACTGTGATTGTAAAGAATCGTTATTCATTAACCTTTAAAAGTCAACATCGAATAAGAATGCTATCACAAGTCTTTGTCAAAATTTTCATACCTAGTGGTATTGAAATCATTTGACATTGTATAGATTCTTGTGTGTTTCCTTGTTATTATGTTGCAGAATATAACAGAAAATTTTAGAATACGGAGATCATGGAATGAGTAATGTCAAGGAATGATTATGAATTTGTAAGAGAGTTGCTAATCACGTGAGATACAGATTTGGAAATGAATAGATATTGAAGGTAATAATGAAAATGATTAAGGGATTGTTTGTACAAACGGATTGAAAGAAACTTGTTTGTACGTATGTTATATACTTAAGCCTACTTATTTATAATTTGTCACTTACAAAAAGAAGCGTTCAACTCCTTGTAACTGAGAATTTATAAATTCATAGTTCGGAGATTTATAATTTCCTTATTCAAATGAAGAGTTGGCCTAATTCATTTCAATAAGATGATCATAAATCGTCTTACCTAAGCATAAAAACACGATATGGTAATGTGTAGAAAATGAATTGTTAGATAATACTAAGATGTTGATTGTACTGACGCCCATATAATCAAGGATGATAATTTATGTTGCAAAGGTATGAGGAGAGTATTCAGAGTTTGAACATAATAGAATCGATGGAATTGACAAATAATGTCGAGTTTTGATATCATCAGATAACAAGATGTAACAGAATCATCACTTTATTATTTCATAGATAACTTTACATACGAACTTTACATATGAAAAAGAGTTGATACTTATGCTAAGTATCTTGTAGTAGGATAAAAGTAACAGACGACGAGGATTGTTGCTTGATGATTGGGGTTTTTAGATTGAAGAAGATTCTGATGAGAGTTGAATATCCTCGAGAGTTGTTTCTAGGGTAGAAATCCTAAAGTGAACAAAAGCAAGCTTATCCCTAAGTATGTTTTCCTATGGCCCTGTTGTTTGCTTTTGAGCACCGATTCGCATAATGTCCTTTCTTTCCACAGGCATTACAAGTTACGGATACCGTTTGTAGATTAGTTCTAGTGGTTGATCTTTTGTTTCTGCAGTTCTTGGTCAGATGTCCTATCTTGTTGCAAGTCCGACACTTGACAGTACAAGGACCTATGTGATGTAGGGTGCATCTTTCACACAAAGGACGATTTCCAGTATACCCATTGGTGGCAGTATAAGTCCTGAAGGTTTCTTGCTTCCTATTCTGCTGCTGGTGGTGATCATATTACGGTTGTTATTGTTATAGTTATTCTGATAGTTGTTGTTGATGATGTTTCCCTTATCCTCAAGCTTTCGTTTACGGTCATTAGCTTCTTGCACAGAATCATGCTTTATTATCTGATCCATTAACCTCTGGGCTATGTTGATGGCTTCCTCCAAAGTTTGAGGCTTCGAGGCAGTAACATTTCCTTCAATACTTCTAGGTAATCCATTGATGAAGACTTCCATAAGTTTCTCGGCATTTGGTACCATGTTTGGGCATAAGACGGCTAATTCTTGGAATGTAAGTCTTAAGATCATTTCCTTTCACAACCAAGTTGTAAAATTCGTCTTCCATTTTCTTGACTTCAGTTCGAGGGCAATACTTATCGGTTAAGAGTCTTTTCAATTCGATCCAAGTGATTTGATTGGCTTGATCTATTCCAATAGGTTGAGCATATGAATTCCACCAAGACAGGGCATCATCGGTTAAAGTACCGGTAGCATATGTCACTTTGTTTTCTTCGGCACAGTGGCTACGAGAAAATACTGATTCAGTCCGCTCAAACCAGCGAATGAGGCTAACTGCTCCTTCCGTACCATTGAAGTAGAAAGGTTGACAGCTAACGAACTCTTTATAGTTTCCCGTTTTTGCTACAGGAGTTCCAGTAGGTCCGGTGTTCCTATTGGGATTACTATCACTTGCCATTGATGCAGCTTGTGCTTTTAGAGCTGAGGAAATGCCATCATTAATTAGTTGCTGGATGGCAGCTAAAGTTATGGCTGGTGTTTCAGATGTTGACGTCCTTTTGGGAGACATTCTATCCACAAGATAACACGTAGTAAGAATGACATCATAAGTTTTGGAAGGTAATACTTAAAAGAAAATGTGATTCTTAAAATGCTTAAAGAGAAATGCTTATTTTTGAATTTTAAGCACTTAGGGGTTATGGTATGATTCATGAAGACGGAGATAATGATGCAATTGGTGGAAATGATGATGAAAGAGCGATAAGTTGGAAACAATAAGATACGAAACGGGATTGCCTTTATAAATAACTTGCCTTCTTACTGTACATAGTCAAGATTTGACAAGCGTTTTTATTTATACCACACATCCCGTGGCTAGGATAAAGCTATAACTAGTCTAAGAGTTTGTTGATTTCGAACCGGTAGATGACATCCTAAAGATCTTCCTGATCCGTTTGGTGTCGAGCTTGGATTTTCTCAATGATTTGTTCAAGATCGGAAATTCTGTAGTGAGCAAAGGCAATCTTATCCTTTTGCCCTAACCGTTCCTTTTGAAGTCTGATAATCTGAGTGCGGATTCCTTTAAGTTCGGTCTTTAATACGTCCTTCTTCCATTTTCTCAATGCGGTGAAGAGAGAGTTCATCTAAGTAGTTCAAAATATC
The DNA here is from genome assembly GCA_026074375.1 of Tanacetum coccineum. Taxonomy (NCBI): domain Eukaryota; kingdom Viridiplantae; phylum Streptophyta; class Magnoliopsida; order Asterales; family Asteraceae; genus Tanacetum; species Tanacetum coccineum. The sequence goes on from BQNB010005538.1 coordinate 45,209, forward strand.
TTCGACTTGTTTCTCATGATGTTTCAGATACATCTTATCTGAACATTTTCCTTTTTCAAATACTTGAGGTGGGGTAGGAGTATAAACTGAGGAAGATGGTGATACCAAATTACAAGTTTGATTCCGAGATGAATTAGATAACGTAGTTGAGGAAGAAGATGGGGAATGGATTCGCTTCTTAGGTGGTAATAGTTTTTCAGGAATAAAGAAATATCGAGGATTAAATAGTAGTGATGGTGGTAATATCGGAGATAGAGTCAAAATAGCTGGTGGAGTAATAGGATCTGGTGATGAAATAGGTAATTCCTTAGCATAAAATGCTTGTACGTCCTTCAAACAAGGATTATTGTAGAAAGATGAGAATACTGGTGGGATCATATTATCTGTAGAGTTTTCCGAAGAGTTAAAAGAATTGCTTCCCAATGAAACTGGGAAATAATCTGATGAGACCGAAGTATAGTTAAGAATATTCATAGAGGAAAAAGCATCCTCAATATCGGAAGTAAAGTGGTTGGGAGAAGACATCGTTCTATTAACAACCTAGTTTGTAAATAACATAAGTTATTTATGTAATAGTATAATAGATATGTATATTTACATACTTGTTCTGGAATGTAGTGGCACGGAGGACTTTGATGGCTGAAAAAGAAATGTGGTTATAGTTAAGGTTTTGACCTTGTTCTCTATAACCATGGCGCTGATACCAATCTGTAACACCCCCATTTTTACATATAGCAGCGGAAGCTAATCTGGGGTATTACTTCATGGAAACAACAATCATAATCATAGAAAACGACCCAAAAGAGACGTTTGTTTAAAAAATACGTTATCATTCATTTCAAATCAGAGTTTTACAAAGGCAGGTCCCAAAATCTAGAAACATAAAATGTGAATGATAACAAGTTTTAGCCATCTTCGAGTCCATGCCACTCCATGCTATAAGTTGCTCATTTACCTGAGATAAACATGCATAAAAAGGGTCAACACAAAGGTTGAGTGAAATTCATAGGTTTATAATAAAATGGTTGAAATTATGTTGTTATACACCCATAAGTGGTAATAACTGCAATGAGTATAATTATTATAGAAAACAGTATTATTGCCCTAAGCTTATGAATCACATATTTAAACTCAATAGAACCGGGAACCTTTACCAGGAGATATATTGGGAGTCACTACCCTAAGGGATACTTCGATCTACTATCCAAAGAGATATTGGGAGATATTACCCAAAGAGATATTGGGAGATATTACCCAAAGAGATATTGGGAGATATTACCCAAAGAGATATTAGGAGATATTACCCAAAGAGATATTAGGAGTTATTACCCTAAGAGATACTTTCATGTATTTAGGCAATAATATATCAGGGTAGCATATAGTTTAGAGAACACTTGCATTCATGGTTTACAGTAGATATCACAGGTTTATAAAGCATGTGAGATTATGAACTCATTAAGTCTTTGAAAAGTAATCACATTGTTATAAGATAAACGAGTATGTAAAAGAGTTTGTAACAAGCATGTATCCCCCTCGCGGGTTTATAAAACATGTAAATAAGTAAAGGCGAGGTTATGAATTTCACAATATCGGTTTTAAGTACTTGTATATATTAAAAACAATTGAGCATGTATCCCCCTCGCGGGTTTATAAAACATTCAAAAGATTGAAAGGCGAGGCTATGAACTCACCTGATAGGTAGTTGCAATAAATATATCCAAAATGAAAGCTGACGACCTTATCACAATCTTATAAAGGCATGGGTTGAGTTTATTAGCAAATGATTAGTAATAGCCACGGTCACGCAACCTGAGTAAATATGTTAAGTATTAGGAATGAGATTGTACTCTAGAACTTTAGTTTTAAGGGTTACGACTTTGGTCCTTCAACTTTGAAAGATATACCAAGTAAACCTTGGACTTTGAAAAGTGACATAATAGACCCCTATAGTTATAACTTTGATAAAATGACACTTTTAGTCCTTTTAGTTATAAGTTTCTGAAATTTACGATATATACCCCTTGCATGGATTATAATTACAAAACATGTCCAAATTGCCATGCAAGCTTATTTTAACATTTCAATAGACATTTATAAGTTATAATAAACTAAAATATGAAGTTTTAACATAACACAAGTTTAATTTAACGATTCGTTAAGCTAGGAAGTAAAACGGGTCAAATTAGGGTTTTAAAATGAAAACGCGCGGGTTTTAAGATTAAATTCTTTCATGACTTATCAAAGCACTTATTTTAACATTATATAAGCTTATTAGGATAGATTATAACAATAGTTTACAAGTTTAGCTCATAGTTTAAGTAAAAACATGAAATTAGGGTTTCGGGTGTACGGTTTTGGATCAAAAAGGCATAACACTTAGGTTTTTGAGTTCAAAGCTTTATATTATGATTTTAGCAAGATCATATGAACATTATGACGTTATGAAAGCAGAACATAAGCTTAGAGAACCTGGTTTGAGCTTATAGCTTGGAAACGGGTCAGAATCGGGACTTTCGGCTTCGTACGCCTAGAATAACGACTCCCGGGCTTCGTTTCTTGGTTTCTTTTGCTTCCTTTCTGTACTTGAGACTTCTTAAGATCACTTAGGATCTATTAGAGCAAAGGATTGCTTCTATGAAGGGTTATAGAGGAGGAAGTGGGGGATGAAGAAAAATGAATGATTTAGGTTCCTATTTATAGTAGTTTGAAGGCAAAGGAGTTAAGGAACACTTAGGATCTGTTCATGGACGTGTGGAGGGTCTAGAGGGTGACTAGGAGAGGCTATATGGTGATTTGTTAAGGCTAGGAACTAGATTGAAGTGGTGTTGGAGTCCTTGTGGTGCCATGACTTAAAAAGAAAGAACAAGAGCACATGTGAAGCTTTTTAATCAAAAACAAATGAATATATTTGTTGTAGTAGCTGAGTAAGAAAATTAGGATGCATGTGGGTAAGTTATTTTGTAAAGGAATCCTTTAAAATGGGTCAATATTGCAAAAGAATGAGTTTCGGGTTCATATGACCTCATAAGGGTTCGAATTCTTGTTTTTGGCTTATATTTCGCATACATTGATCAAGAAGTGATTAAAATATGATCTTAAGGTTTGTAATAATAAGTATTAATAAAAGTTAGCAAGTGGTTTGGGTTAAAACGGGTTAAAAATGAGTAAATAAGGTCGCGGGTTTAACTAGGGCTCGTTTAGGGTTTTCTTGACTTTCTTGGTTTATATTTTGCATACTCTTGACTAGGAATGATGGAATACAAATCCTAGGGCTTATATAAAGTATTATTAATGAATTTTGATCATTGGTTTAAGTTAAAATAGATTGAAATTGAAAGAATAAGTCGTGGCTTGGAATTAGGGCTCGTATAATACTTTTAGGGTTTTCTAGCTTTGTAAATCTTGTATATTGTCAAAGTAATGATGGATAATAATGGATAATGGTTTGTAAACTCATTTTATGAGTTTACAATGACTCTTGGTTGCTTACTTGAGAATGAAATGGTTAGAAAATGAGTAAACGGGTCAAAATTATAATTAGGGTTTTCTGGATTTATTTCTTATATAATTGAAGTTGAATGATGAAATGATTATGGAATATGATTGATAATGTTGTAAATTAAGTTTTTACAACTTAATTGAGTGTTGGTTTAGGTTTACAATGGATAAAAACAAAGAAATGAGTCATGGTTCAGAAACTAGCTCGGTTTTAGGGATTAAGGTTTTGAATTAGGGTTTTGAATATAGAAATAGATATGAAAGCTTATGAATAGAATAATTAGGGTTTACACATTGTATATTGATTATAGTAGCTTGCACACAAGTGATGGTGAAGAAATTAGAATGAAAACGGAGGTAAAACGGCTATTTTGGAGATCATGCTTAATGACTTGTACATTGAGCTTTTAGAGACTTGTACTTTGACTTGAAGAGATTTTATATTTCAAATGAGATGTTATATTGCTTGTACATATGCTTTAGTAGCTTGTGCATTCACTTTAGATGTTAATCCTTCATGGAATTAGGGTTTAGAGGCATCCGATAACGGTTTAAAGCCCGTTTTGATATAACGTTGCGAATGGTACATTATAGGAATAATGTACTTTGTAAAAATGATATTATGATATTGACTTGATATATTATGATGATTGCTTGACATATATGAAGATAGGATTGCCATATGAAGGTTGCCTGAGTCCGTTAACTTTAGTTATGCAGGTTACATGACATACTGAGATACTGACAATGCAAGTAATGTAATAAAGCGAAAAATTTCCCCGTACAATTGTGATAATAGTAAAATAGGTTTTGCATTTGATGAAAATTCTTGAGTTGTTATAGTCTCCACCCCTTATAGAAATCTCATCCCGAGATTTAGTTTAAAGTTGAATTGAATGAATTTAAGTTAGGCTGTCCACGTGTGTGATGCATTTATAATTATGTTGTACACCATAATTATAATTACCTCCTTTCACACGTCTACTTATTTTCAAGATCATACCTCTTGGTGACAGTCAATAGAATTTCTCTAGATTCTGGTAGAATCTGGGTGAATAAAATACTTTGATTTACGGAACCTGTGGGTTATGGTCTACTTCTGCTATGCCACTCTAATCGTAAAGAATTGTTATTCGTTAAAAGTCAACATCGAATAAGAATGCTATCACAAGTCTTTGTCAAAATTTTCATACCTAGTGGTATTGAAATCATTTGACATTGTATAGATTCTTGTGTGTTTCCTTGTTATTATGTTACAGAATATAACAGAGAATTTTAGAATACGGAGATCATGGAATGAGTGATGTCAAGGAATGATTATGAATTTGTAAGAGAGTTGCTAATCATGTGAGATACAGATTTTGAAATGAACAGATGATGAAGGTAATAATGATAATGATTAAGGAATTGTTTGTACAAACGGATTGAAAGAAACTTGTTTGTACGTATGTTATATACTTAAGCCTACTTATTTATAATTAGTCACTTACAAAAAGAAGCGTCCAACTCCTTGTAACTGAGAATTTATAAATTCATAGTTCAGGGATTTATAATTTCCTTATTCAAATGAAGAAGCATTCTAATTCATTTCAATAAGATGATCATAAATCGTCTTACCTAAGCATAAAAACATGATATGGTAATGTGTAGAAAATGATATGATCATGAATGGTTAGATAATATTGAGATGTTGATTGTACTGACGCCCATATAATCGAGGATGAAAATTTATGTTGCAAAGGTATGAGGAGAGTATTTAGAGTTTGAGTATGATAGAATCGACAAATAATGTCGAGTTTTGATACCACCGGATAACAAGATGTAACGGAATTATCACTTTATTATTTCATAGATAACTTTACATACGAAACTCTAAAAGAGTGGATACTTATGCTACGTATCTCGTAGCAGGATTCTAGAATAAGTAACAAACAAAAAGGATTGTAGCTTGATGATTGGAGTTTTTCAAACTGAAGAAGATTCTGAGGAACTTGAATATCCTTGAGAGTTGTTTCTAGGGTAGAAATCCTAAAGTGAATAAAAGAAAGCTTGTCTCTAAGTATGATTTCATGTGGCCTTGTTGTTTGCTTTTGGGCACTGATTCGCATAATGTCCTTTCTTTCCACAGGCATTACAAGTTACGGATAGATTGTTTCTAGTTGTTGATCTTTTGTTTCTGCAGTTCTTGGTCAGATGACCTACTCGATTGCAAGTCCGACACTTGACAGTGCAGGGTCCTATGTGATGTAGGGTGCATCTTTCACACAAGGGACGATTTCCAGTATACCCATTGGTGGCAGTATAAGTCCTGAAGGTTTCTTGTCTTTTATGTTGTTGTTGGTGGTAATCATTGTTATGGTTGTTATTGTTGTTATGATATTTGGGGTAGTTGTTGTTGTTGGTGTTTCTTCTATCTTCAAACCTTCGTTTGTGATCATTAGCTTCTTGCATAGAATCATGCTTTATTATCTGATTCATTAACCTCTGGGCTATGTTGATGGCTTCCTCCAAAGTTTGAGGCTTCGAGGCAGTAACCTTTCCTTCAATACTTATAGGTAATCCATTGACGAAGACTTCCATAAGTTTCTTAGCGTTTGGTACCATGTTTGGGCATAAGACGGCTAATTCTTGAAATCTCCTAATGTAAGTCTTAAGATCATTTCCTTTCACAACAAAGTTGTAAAATTCATCTTCCATCTTTTTGACTTCAGTTCGAGGGAAATACTTATTGGTTAAGAGTATTTTCAATTCGATCCAAGTGATTTGATTGGCTTGATCTATTCCAATAGGTTGAGCGTATGTTAAAGTACCGGTAGCATATGTCACTTTGTTTTCTTCGGCATAGTAGCTACGAGAAAATACTGATTTAGTCTGCTCAAACCAGCGAATGAGGCCAACTGCTCCTTCCGTACCATTGAAGTAGAAAGGTTGACAGCTAACAAACTCTTTACAGTTTCCCGTTTTTGCTACAGGAGTTCCAGTAGGTCTGGTGTTCCTGTTGGGATTACTATCACTTGCCATTGATGCAGCTTGTGCTTTTAGAGCTGAGGAAATGCCATCATTAATTAGTTGCTGGATAGCAGCTAAAGTTATGGTCGGTGTTTCAGATGTTAACGTCCTTTTGGGAGGCATTCTATCAACACAAGATAACGCATAGTAAGAATGACATCAGAAGTTTTGAAAGGTAATACTTAAAAGAAAATGTGATGCTTAAAATGCTTAAAAAGAAAGCTTATTTTTGAATTTTAAGCACTTAGGGGTTATGGTATGATGTAAATGGTGGAAATGATGATGAAAGAGCGATAAGTTGGAAATAATAAGATACGAAACGGGATTGTGTTTATAAATAACTTGCCTTCTTACTGTACATAGTCAAGATTTGACAAGCGTTTTTATTTATACCACACATCTTGTGGCTAGGATAAAGCTATAACTATTCTAAGAGTTTGTTGATTCTAAGCTGGTAGATGACATCCTAAAGATCCTCCTGATCTGTTTGGTGGTGAGCTTGGATTTTCTCAATGATTTGTTTAAGATCGGAAATTCTGTAGTAAGCAAAGGTAATCTTATCCTTTTGTCCTAACTGCTTCTTTTGAATTTGATAATCTGAGTATGGGTTTTCTTGAGTTCGGTCTTTAGTTCGTCACTATTACTTTGTATGATCATTCTATCAATACGTCCTTCCTCCATTTTCTCGATGCGGTGAAAAGAGAGTTCATCAAAGTAATTCAAAATATCTTCGATTTGTTCCTCATGATGTTTCAGATGCATCTTAATTGAACTTTTTCCTATTTCAAATATCTGAGGTGGGGTAGGAGTATAAACTAAGGAAGATGGTGATACTAAATTATGAGTTTGATTCCGAGATGAATTAGATAACGTAGTTGAGGAAGAAGATGAGGAATGGATTCGCTTCTTAGGTGGTAATAGTTTTTCAGGAATAAAGAAATATCAAGGATTAAATAGTAGTGATAGTGGTAATATCGGAGATAGAGTCAAAATAGCTGGTGGAGTAATAGGATCTGAAATAGGTAATTCCTTAGCATAAAATGCTTATACGTCCTTTAAACAAGGATTATTGTAGAAAGATGAGAATACTGGTGGGATTATATTATCGTTATAGTTTTCCGAAGAGTTAAAAGAATTGCTTCCCAATGAAGCTGGGAAATAATCCGATGAGACCGAAGTATAGTTGAGAATATTCATAGAGGAAAAGCATCCTCAATATCGGAAGTAGAGCGGTTGGGAGAAGACATCGTTCTGTTAACAACCTAGTTTGTAAATAACATAAGTTATTTATGTAATAGTATAATAGATATGTATATTTACATACTTGTTCCGAAATGTAGTGGCACGGAGGACTTTGATGGCTAGAAAAGAAATGTGGTTATAGTTAAGGTTTTGACCTTGTTCTCTATAACCATGGCGCTGATACCAATTTGTAACACCCCCATTTTTACAATATAGCAGCGGAAGCTAATCTGGGGTATTACTTCATGGAAACAACAATCATAATCATAGAAAACGACCCAAATCAGAGTTTTACAAAGGCAGGTCCCAAAATCTAGTTACATACATTATGAATGATAACAAGTTTTAGCCATCTTCGAGTCCATGCCA